>WYDI02027237.1:32506-42634 GCA_009867235.2 Psittacus erithacus | reverse complement strand
GGGCTGGAGATTCTGCTGGGGTGGGGCTGGGTATCGGTCGGTGGTGAGCCGTTGTATTCTCTTCTCTTGTTATTTCCCTTATCATTATTATTATTGGTGGTAGCAGCAGTGATTTCTGTTATACCTTAGTTACTGGACTGCTCTTATCTCAACCTGTGGGAGTTGTATTCTTTCAATTCTCTTCCCCATCCCTCCAGGAGCCAAGGTGGGGAGGGTGGGGAGAAGTGAATGGGCAGGCCTTAAACCATGACACTATCAAATTGAAAAGAGAAATAACCAACTCAAACCTCCTGAAGTTCAACCAAGCCAAGTGCAGGGTCCAACACCTTGGTCGGGGCAATCCCAGGCACAATTTGAGATTTTTCTCAGGAGGGGGAAAGGTAAACACAGTTGTGACCTGATAGAGAAGCCCAATATTGTTGTTGTTTTCCGGAATTCTCAATGGAAGCATTAAATGCTGATCAGAAATGGATTTAAAGTGCTTCATTTCCTTACATGAGAAATGCATGAGAGGTGCTTTCCAAGTGTTTTGACAGCTATGTTTGGATAGAAAGAGCATCCCCTCTCACTGAGCACAAGGAGCCTCAGCTACTCTCAGATGTACTCAGCATGGGCACCAAAACCAGGCAGACTGTGGAAAATCTTGCTGGTTTTCTCTATGCACCAACAAGGATAGCAGGCATTATGTTGCCTGTCCACATGAGTGTGGCAACCATTGTGGGACTGAAGTCGGGCACTTCCTGAGTAACATGCAGAGACCATATCGTTCCATATGGATTCAAATTAATTTCAATCCACCCAATCCATAGGTTGGGAGGAGAAGAGATTCAGAGCAGCCTCAGGAGAAGGACTCGAGGGTGTTGGTTTATGAGAAAATGAACATCCGCCTGCTTCATTGTGCACCCACAGCCCAGAAAGCCAGCCGTATCCTGGGCTGCATCAAAAGAAGCATGACCAGCAGGTCAAAGGAGGTGATCCTGCCCCTCTACTCTGCTCTCATGAGACCTCACTTGGAGTGTTGTGTGCAGTTCTGGTGTCCTTAACATAAAAAGGACATGGAACTGCTGGAACAAGTCCAGACGAGGGCCACGAGGATGGTCAGGGGACTGGAGCACCTCCTGTATGAAGACAGGCTGAGGAAGTTGGGGCTGTTCAGCCTGCAGAAGAGAAAGTTGCGTGGAGACCTCATAGCAGCCTTCCAGTATCTGAAGGGGGCCTTTAAGGAAGCTTGGGAGGGACTCTTCATTAGAGACTGTAGTGATAGGAGAAGGGGTAATGGCTTTAAACTTCAAGAGGGGAAGTTCAGATTAGATATAAGTAAGAAGTTCTTTACTGTGAGGGTGGTGAGGCACTGGGACAGGTTGCCCAAAGAAGTGGTGAATGCTCCATCTCTGGCAGTGTTCAAGGCCAGGTTAGACAGAGCCTTGGGTGACATGGTTTAGTGGGAGGTGTCCCTGCCCGTGGGAGGTGTCCCTGCCCGTGGGAGGTGTCCCTGCCCATGGCAGGGGGGTTGGAACTAGATGATCTTAATGTCCTTTCCAACCCTAACTATTCTATGATTCCATGATTCTATGATTCTATTGCCTAGTGCGTGGTATCCCTGCCCATGGAAGGGGGTTTGGAAGTATGTCACCTTAAGGTCCCATCAAAACCTGACCATTCTATGATTCTGTGATTCTATCAAATATCAGCATAGAAACTAATACCACAGGTTTGTAGGGTGCATGTGTTCAGGTACTACATTTGGGCATGAAAACTCCAGAACTATTTACTGGGCTTGAAAAATAATTCAAGAAAAAATTTACAATTTTTTTTTATTTAATTTTCCTGCTTGGGAAAATATCCTTTACTTTTGCATATGCCGTGAAATCTGGACTGACTCAGGGTTCAGCATTTCCTCAGTATGATAGTCCCTTGGAGATAAGCAAACCCCACTGCATTTGCTGGATTTTTTTAGACAGTCTGTGGGGTGATTTTTCTAAAATTTTATGATTCCTTTAAATTTCATATAAGTATCCTTTTTGCCTCCTTGTCCTGCATTTCACTTTTCTGGTTGCTTAGAGTTCTCTTTTGAGGAAATCTCTTAATCTCTTTTTTAAATCTACCACTATCCTCAATTGTTGTTTCGCTCTTCAGCCTTCCTTAAAGTATAACCAGCCTCTACCATCTTCTCTATCCTACTTGCTCATCCCATTCCCTCTCTTGTTTTGCCCTTTCCAAGCCACGAACTCCACTCTGTCTTTGCTCAAAGCCCAGTCTCCACCTGAAACCGGAAAGCAATCTGGTATTATGGCTGTAAAATCTAAAAATAAGTGTCTAGTTCAACTTAAAGTCAACTCTCCACCCCTCTCTATCACTTTCCCTCTATGTAGGCTATTTTCCCCTGGGCAGAAAAAAAGAAAAGGATCCTTATGGAACAATATGGTCTCTGCATGTTACTCAGGAAGTGCCCGACTTCAGTCCCAACAACGGTTGCCACACTCACATGGACAGGCAACATAATGCCTGCGATCCTTGTTGGTGCATAGAGAAAACCAGCAAGATTTTCCACAGTCTGCCTGGTTTTGGTGCCCATACTGAGTACATCTGAGAGTAGCTGAGGCTCCTTGTGCTCAGTGAGAGGGGATGCTCTTTCTATCCAAACATAGCTGTCAAAACACTTGGAAAGCACCTCTCATGCATTTCTCATGTAAGGAAATGAAGCACTTTAAATCCATTTCTGGTCAGCATTTAATGCTTCCATTGAGAGTTCAGGAAAACAATATTGGGCTTCTCTATCAGGTCACAACTGTGTTTACCTTTCCCCCTCCTGAGAAAAAACATCTATCAGTACTGCCCTGGAATGCTGTGAGCAGTGGTTGGCCATTTTTCAGCCAGGGATGCTGGAGACACAGAACTAGATGTGGAATCGAGACAATGTCAGCAGCAAGATGCCTCCCCACCAGTCTTCTCTGTCTGCTCCAGTGATGCCTGGAAAAGCACATGCCCTCAGCTGAGCTTACCTTGGGCTTTCTGATCATTCTTTCAGAGTTTTTCCCGCTCTGGATGAGCACTCCCCTGCTAGAGTCCTCTGCACAAGGTGAGAGATATTCTGACACAGATGAAGCTAGACCTGAATGTATCCAGCTTTTTGTCATTCTTCAGGAATTTAAGCAAGAACCTGCCCCAAAACTAGAATCTATGTAGCTTTAGGGAAAAAGTAGGCACCCATATCCCAAAACCTAGTAATTTCACAGTGACTGTTCACAGGCAATTAATAAGCACCAGAGGGGATTTCAAATTAAGTAAGGAGGTATCTAGAGAGCTGAGATACATAAAATAGTGCCAACCAATCCTGCAAAGTGAGGGAAGCAGGTTTCTGTCTCACCCTAGGATAGGTTTTAATCACTGCTGGTGAGTATTGTTTTCTCCAAGGTCAAAGGGTAAGAGTTTTATTCATGCTTGCCTCTCACATCCAACATGAACATATCTGCATATTGTCTTCAAACACAGGGTAGGTCCCAACCCTTTGGCTACTTGCTGATTGCTGTGACTTTCCTGGAACCACGTGAAAACCAGGTACTGAGGGGGAATAGGCATTTTGGAGCGCAAAGGATTATGTTGCCTGTAGACAGAAAACATAATTTTCCTAAATACTCTGCCCCAGCCCCAAGGCTGGTCAATGACCACTTCGCAGCACCTCACAAACATTTCCTTAACCCCAGCATACCGATGTGAAAACACTCTTTTGAATAGCTGGGAAAATGTGTTTACTTTGCAATATCAGGACTTTAAACTATGGAATGCTTCAACTTATTTGAATCTGTGTGCACCAACATAAAGTGTACTTAACCCCAGATGTTGTAGAAATATGCTCTGCAAGCTAAAAACAGCACAGTTAGAGGCTAGATATCATAGCAAACAGACTTCTTCCTTTCCACACAAGTTCCTTTATTGTTTGTATGTTAGTTGCTTTTGTTTCCAAGTTGGAAAAAGGCTAATCTTCTCTAATAAAACCCCATTAACACTGTGAGATACACAACAGTGCAGCACCCTGGCTCTGCTACAGCACGACTCCAAATGAAGCCATGATGGAATTAAGTTTTTCCATATAGAGAGAAGCATACATGCTTTGTTCACTATCCTATGCCCAAAATTCACACAGGGAGAGGAGGCACTTCTCACCATGTGGAAACTGTTAAGAGAATGTGAAAACAAATGTTTTTAATTGAAATTGTCATTGCTGAGCCAGACTGCTGTCTGGGGTATCTTGCTGATAAGTGACAGCAGCAGCAGGGAAACAATGCAAGAGATTGTAAAACTGGTTTCCATTCTGCACTAATTCAGGGACCACATATGGGATGCTATCATGTTGTTTATTTTAAGACCTAACACTGAGGGCAGAAAGTCTCTTGGTGGTGTGAGGATGAGAGTCGGGGAGGAAACGCAATCAGGGTCAGACAGTGAAGATCTGTGCCCTTCTGTCACTGACTTGCTATGCAGCCTTGTGCCACTCACGTCGTCCTCCCTGCTTCTGCCTCCTCTCAAGCTCTGTGGTTATTCTGTCTCTTGACATCACCATTTCACTGGGGAAAGAGAAAATCTTTTGTAATGCTTCCTTAAATACCAATGCAATAACACTGTGAATGAGAAGAAATAATAGTCTTCACCAGTACCTTGCCTATGGAAGGTCTTGCTTCTTTTCAAGTCCAGCTCTTCAAATCTATAGCAAGAGAGTCCAACAGAGACTTGTCAAGCCTGGAAGAATTCTTTACAATTCTTTGTAAAGATCAATATTTCTTCAATTTGTGTTCAGAAAATTATTTCTATATTGGCTGTTTGGGGTTTTTTTTTGTTTGTTCTGGGTTTTGTTTTGTTTGTTTGTTCTTTTGTACTCTGAAATCTTGACAGTTTGACTATGTGGTTTTGCTTATGCAGGCTGGGGGCTGTGCACGTGTGTTCCTACCTAGCACACACACCAGCAAAGTGTGTATCCAGCAGGTCAGTGCCCAGGTGCAAGGTCAAGCTGCCTTCTGTAGCTCACCCAGAGAAGACCAAACCTGTGACACATCGGCCCTAGCTCTGTTTCTCACAGGAATATTTATAGCCAAACCATGATCTGTAAGAACAGGTATCTAAAGCTGATCCTGCTACCTGGATGTTGAGCACAAAGATGAGAGCTGATGCACATGTACCTGCTCTCCAGCACTTCCCTTTCAGCTCCCGCTTCAGGCTTTAAAGCACTCATGAAAAGCTGTCATCTAGTTTTCTTCTGGTTTTGCGCAAATTCATCCAGCAAAGGGTGAAGGGGGGTGAATCCCAGGGTGAGAATAATTTTGGTTTTCCACTTCTATGAATGAGACAGAAGGGCTCCACCTCTTTCATGGGAGGCAGAGAAAGCAACCCTGCCTCCTAAGCCAGACTGATCTTTCTGAACACAGAAGACAGAGTATTAGCAGTTCTGTCAAAATGGTCTCAGTTACATGAATAAAACTGATAATATATTCAGGCAGGCCAAAACTATCTGCAAAAAGCTTCCACATCCATTCACAGCATGAATGAACTACAAGCAAGACTTTTCTGTTTCGATGTAGAAACAAAAACAAAGAATAAATGTAATTTATGTGCCAATTCAGAGAATTATATAATGTTCACACTACCACTGAATCCATATATAGCCTTACTCCTCCTGTGTGCTCTTTTCTCCCTAGTTCTTGAAATATTACACTCTTTCTGATAGCATCATTTGGATTCTCAGTTTGAACACTACACAAGCAAATTAAGTTTGTGTATATGTATAATGTAATGTTTGTGTGAGGCGTCTCTTCATTTTGTGTATGTACATCTTTGATGTGGAAGTTTGAATGCTTTGGCCATGTAGCATTTTGCAGACCATTCCAGACCTTGCACCTACGGCAAGGAGCTGACTGCTTCATCTTCCTCTTGGGATGGGGAAGCACATTTCAATGCCCTGCTGAAGGTGCGCTCCATGCTGCAGGTTGCAATCAAAACCTGAGTAAAAACCATCTTTCCTATCCCTGTGCTTGGTTTCTACAGGAAGGAAAGCTGGCCTCCTGAAAATAGAAAGGGTCACATGCAGCTTTCCCAATGTGAGTGACTGGGGAAACAGGGCATACTGCAGCTCATCCCTTGCACTGCTGCTTAAACATATCCAGAGTTTGTTCAGCATTCCCTCCACACCCAGAGGAACTAGACTTGATCCTCCAAGCACTCTCCTCTGTCTTTGTCCCTCAAGTCATGTTTTAAGCACATGTCCCCCACCCTTTGAGGATGCTTACAATTCTAAATCAAAAGCCATCTCCCTTTGGCACAGATTTTTGTCTCCACACTTTTGTGATGGAAAATTATGAGCCGAAACAAATAACCATGAGCTGGTGGTAGCAAAAAGAACGATGTGCCCTAAAGGAAGGAATCCTCAGCAATTGTCTGCATAATTAATTTTTTTGTGTCCCTCGTTTGGAGTCTCTGTCACACTTTGCAAATCCACATCAAGGCATTGCAACTATTACTTTAGGGCACAACCCATTTATATTCTCCAAATCCCATTTTGGAAGCCTTAGTCCCACTGAGTAGATATTATCCATTCAAGGAATCTCACTGATACCAAAATGACTAACTGTGTGAGTGCAACTCACAGCATCAATAAGCTACATGACCTCCTAGATAAATTAGTATTGCTTTGCAAATGCATTGCAAAGTAATGCAGAGGCTTTGTATTACTTGGCAGAAGGAATGGGTTGAATCACCTGAGACCCTTGTCTTACAGCTGGCTGAGGTGGGGGAGAAGTGTTTGTTTTGGTTTGTTTTTTCCTAAGAAATTTGTATGATTCAAACAGAAAATATGAACATGTTGGGACTGGTAAACAAGGGACTAAGTGCAGGATGCTGGACTCGAGTGATCGTAAGACAAGTAAATGCCAAGTAGATGTGATCTTCAGATAGTTTGTCTTATTCCACCAGTCATATGCATATTGTCGTTAATATTAATCTCAGATATCTGAAGAAAACTCCGGACATGGAATATTAAACATGCCATGAAACTGGTAGGTTTTGTGAATGTTGTTAAAAGGTCAGTCAAAATCAGACTCTCATCTAAAGAAACCTATCATTTTTCCCCCTGCTTCCACAAGTATCTGTAGTATCTTAATTATTCACATATTCACATTACACTATTCCCTACTCTGTAACTGCAAATGCAGAGTTCACGGGCTGAGATTTTTTCATTACTTATATCCACTTCAGAAATAACTCAAATTATTTTGAACTATAAGTTCTATGACCTAAATGAGTTCGTGAATTCGTATCTATAAAGTGTGCAATTTTTGCCATAATTGTCACATCTTTTTCATATTTTTCCATAGCATCTGTTATCCATAAAGAGCGAGGAAACAGTTTGGTTTTGTTTTGTTTAGAATTGACATGTTTTGTTTTGTTGCTTTCAATTTTTTAAGTCAGAAAATACAACATGCATTGTTGCAAGCGCAATAAGTGCTCTTGCTGCCCTTCCTCTAAAACAAGCTCTATTAACCTAGAGTCTCCTCTGAATTTAATTTTAGTTTCCCTAAAGCTGCTGCTATACCATGCGTCTTTTTAGACTAACCTCACTGAACACTGCTGCCATTTATTATACATTAACCTCTACTAGAGCTCAGACTTATTTAAACAATGGAAAGAAAGCACTGTCTTTGCTTTTCTTCCCTTGAGATGACACTCTGCTCCATAATTATGAAAAATCCCCATAAGATGGCTGATGTGATTGGGTTAGCAGCTAAAATATTTGAGGCAAGGCAACTTGGACTGATTTAAAAAAAAGAAAAGTTTAGGGGCTGCTGTGATTATATGGGTTAAATTCCTACAAAAGAATATGTTAATTCCTGGCTGAATTAAATAATACATTTTTGAGCCAATTCAGTTTTGAATTAAAGATACATCCCTTGACAAATGGCTGCAATGATTAATTACCTTTGCTATTTAAAACCACAAACCCCCCTTGAAATGTCAAGCTTCAGTTGATAGTCGAAACACATACATGAGTTCTTGCTTCTTCCACAGGGTTAACGACTTCTGTAGTGTCAGATACTCCCGCCCTCTCTGGGGGTGTTCAAAGGCTGCTCTCAGCTCAGCTTAGGATCTTCTCCTTTGTTTTTTCTGACAGGTTGAAGGGGGTGCTTCCACAAGACCCTTATGACAGAGTATATTTTCTATCCTTGTAGTCATTGTTTTTCCCTTCTAAAATCTCTTTAGATTTCTTAAATCATCCTTTCTAAAATCTCGCTGTTTTTTGTAATCTCTGTTGGGTTTTTTCCCCCCTTTTAACTGTGGCACTAATATGGGGCACAGCATTCTGCAAACATCCTGCTGCTGCTGTGGAGGGGGGATGGCAATCCAACATCCCACTTCTGCCTGACGCCCCACTGTTTACACCTCCTTGGCTTTCAGCCAGCACATCTCAGTGGGAGCTTATGTTCAGTTTGCTAACCAATAAGACCAGCCAAAAATCTTAAAATGCTTTTCAATAGAAAATTTTACTACTTTTCCTGCTTTCTGTCATGCTTCAGCACACACACAAATATATAGAAGACCCAGCAAACAAAATGCTTTAATCAAGACTTGCTGCTGTAAGATCCCTTGGGTATGACAGCTTGCTTTCTCCCTTGTTTCCTCAGTGGGTGAGGCTTCCTGGTCAGACTAAGAGTTGAGGAGAGGAGATAAAAGCTGTGACAGGAACCATAACAGGGAGGAACAGAGTCTTCTCCCCAGCGAGGTGCCAGTGCAATGCTTCTCCTGCCATGCACATGTTTTGATGCCAAAAGGAATAGCAGTGGCACAGCATGGTGACACTTTGCCCCATAATAATGAATAATTCCCCTGAGATGGCCAATGTGATTGGGTTAGCAGCTGAAATATTTGAGGGAGGATTCTTGCACCTTGAACAGCCTTAGGAGCTATAGACAAACAGTACTCTCTTGTCATGGCTTCATGCCTGTACTTCAAAAACTCTCCACTTCACACTCCTGCAGCAATTCCTGCTCTGACCAAAATGCTGCCACAGGGACTTCTGAAGGCTCCCAGCCTCAGCTCTCTGCTATCACTTTCTCCCCTCCTGTTTTCTTTATTTTAGCTGAGCTAACATTTTTATCCCAATATGCTCACTTCAAAATTGACCAGTTGTTTAATCTTTGCTTCTCTCACCTTTTTTACATGCTTTCTTCACAGCTTCTTATGTCTTTGGGAGTAAATATTTGTGTTTTCATGTCCTCTATGAGTTATGAAAACAACAACCAAGTGGCTGTTGATTTATGCTGAGTCAGCCACACTGTGCTCATTCAGTATGCACACATTGTGTAAACTTAAAAAAGATCTCTTATTGCATGTATTGTAAGACATCACCTTTTTGATTGCCACACTCTGGAAGGTTTAATGTGGAAAGCTAACTTTCAGAGGAAACTGAGAACAAATGCAGCTCAGTAAAGTTGCAGATAAAATTCACCTGGGTTTTATTCATCTTTTAGTGTAACTTGTCAGGATTTACCTCCCTCTTTTCGTTTTATTTATGTTTACAGCATAGTTTTGCATATTGCCAATAAAAGAGATGTAGTAAAAGAATTAAAAGAAAAAAAGAAAAATTCAGAAAGAACCAGGCAATTATTTCTGCTTCTGATGACTAAATATCAATCTATGTGCCACATTGTCTTGTGAGTCAGTATGGTGCTGACTCAGCAAAGTTCCCAACCACATGCTTAACTGTAAGCCTGCAAATAGTCTCATTGACTTTGCTTAGTCATATGGTCAAGTTTGACTGGCTCAAGAATGCTAACAGATATACACAAGTTTTGTTAAACACAAAATATGAGGACAACAAGGTGCCTGTCTTTGTGAATAGTCTGAAAATCGGGCAGGAGCCCTAGAAAGTTCATTCATGTTTGTGAGGTTTAGTGTGGACATCAACAAAAAACATTAACTTTTTCTTTCCAAGCACTCTTCCTTCCTGACACAGACATTGCTATCTCGGCAAACGCAAAGCCAAGTTCATACTATTCTGGCTTGGCTTTTGTCATGGGTTCAGCAGTAGCAGTCATTTTTTCTCCTCCTTAGTGGCTGGTGCAGCGCTGTGTTTCTAACTTTCAG
>WYDI02027237.1:12442-31717 GCA_009867235.2 Psittacus erithacus | reverse complement strand
TCTAAGCAGTAGCTAAAAACATCGGTGTTATCAGCACTGTTCCCAGACCGAAAGTCAAAAACACAGCACTGCACCAGTTACTAAGAAGGAGAAAAATGACTGCTACTGCTGAACCCAGGACAAGCAAGAACTGTGAAATCAGAGCACAAAGTTGTATTGCTTTATACCCCTGTTCATCTCACCTGCCTTGACACTAGTTGAGAAGCCAGCTTAGAAAGTGAAGGCCAGGGAGCATTTCATCACTTAAACCTGGAACAGTGGGCTGATTGACCACGGCATTTTGAATAACCTCTAATTTCATAATTAAAGCTCAAGGATAGCCAAAATAAAGAGAATTACATCAATCAGCAGCTGCTAATAGATAAGAGTGAGCCTTCCATTTCAGTGGAACTACAACTTCATAAAGATTGTGTTGTATGGCAGAGAATTACAACTGCTTAATTATCAGAAGTATCACTTGTCATTGGTGAAAGCAGCCAGACCTGAATATTGTTCTGTAGCCAGAACTTGGACAGTAACCAGCACAGGGGGAGGCATGAGACAGCCTGCTGAGTTATCACCACTATTCTCAGGAGAGGTCCCCCAGGATAATGGGGATGTTTATGTTCGTGCAATAAACTGAGATCATCTTCAGCTGAGGCAGCGATGTCCAGACAGCCATTCACAGCATCATTTTCAAGGGTTAGGCAAATAGACCTTTGGATCTCTGAGACTCCATCAGCCAGGTGCATGATTTAGTTGCTTACACTTAGGCATCTGGTATCATTTTGAGCTACTGTGACATTTTCTGTTTGTCACTGAATAGACTCACAAGATGCAGTGAGTTACATAACACTCCTGGTACTATCAGGGTGTTGGACGTTATATGGCATCTCAGAAAGCACTGATCACCTACAGATAGGCAACTAACCTCCTCCTAGACATCCACTGACCATAGCAGGAGCTTCTACTCACAGCTCACATGTAGGGACTGACATATAGACACCTGAATTTGGGTTTATCATTGAGATAAATCCCATTCTGACGCAGTAATTTTCATGTATCATACTCAAAACACACACCAAATAAAAGATCAGTGCTCACTGTCTTTCTCTCACTTTTGCTAGGGCTCTTCAGGTTCAGCATGTTCATGAAGCTGTTTGTATCTCCTTTCACTTTCTTTTTCACTCTCTGTCCTCTGGTCCCCATGCTCCATCAGTTGTTTCAACCTGTATCCATCTTCCTCTTCCACATCTTGTATCCACTGATCTCTGTAAACAGAATGGCCATCCTCCTTCAGTCCCTGCATCCTGAATCCTATCACAGTCTTTAGAAATTATCAGGGCTGCCTGGTCTCTGCAACATAACTACGTACCCCATGGAGGACCACTGATACATTACCACAGCGCTGAGAACATTACCACAGTGCCGAGGTCTTTGTTTTGCTGACAGAGTGGTGTAAGACTGGCATTCCCCTGGTTAAGGAGCACCTTTAGGCTAGATTAAGCGCTGACCAAGTGCTTCTGTACTAAAAAGAAGTGCCATACAAGAAAAAAGTAGCAGCCATGATTTTGAAGAATGATGGGGTTTAGCTATCCCTGCTCTTAGCGTTTACTGCCAGTTAACTCTAGGCGCTCACTTCTCTCTGTACAAGTTTTGATGCCATTTGGAGACACTGAACTTGGATGTGTTCAGTTGGCATTGTACCATGTTGAGAAGGCACCTGGGCAATCTTTGATTCAGTTATTTTAAGTGTGCATCACTAATTCTCTTCTTGGGTAACTAGCTCTGTTGAGGAAAAAAAATACACAGGAACACTGTGTTTAAAAAGTTATATGCAAGCGCTGAACGACCAATTTGGTTGTTCCAGGAATTTCTTCCTTTGCTGGATATAAAGCTGCTTAAGACTATGTAGATTAAGATGCTGGGGCTTTTCCTGGTCCTGACGTGCATGTCACAGCAGTAACTCAACTCCAGAAAGATGAAGAGCCCTTGATGTATCTTGGTTTCCACAAAAAGGAAATTAGCAGCTATGCAACTTGAAAGGAAATACACTGTCCAAACAGCAGCAGGACAGGATGTCGGGTGCACCTAGCCATCAATCTAGATTCAAGTTGTGTCTCCTAAACCTTCAAATTGTGTCTGATTTTTAATCCCCAAGATCAAAAGCTCTCACAGGCAGAGAGCACACTGATTTGTGTGTGCAGCACAGAGCAAGCTGTCAGTGTTGAGTAAATAATACATAACAAGTTTTATAACCAGGATTTAAAGAATCTAACAGTTCTCTCGTGATTGCATATTTGCTTACTGTGGGAACTGAGTGACATCTGAATGCATGCATGCAGGCAGGTAGCTGGCCTGGGGAGCCACGCCATCCTTCCTGCCAGCCCCTGGTTCTAACATCTGATCCACAACACAGGGGTGATGTCTGGTTCCAGCCCCAAGCAAATCCATCAGAGGCATAGATTTGCCTCTTCAGAGAGATTCCTAGGTGTGCAGGGGTTCTTTTTCTAGAGCTTTAACAGCCATGAATACACCAAAAGTACTGTTGTACCATTGTCCTTGGGGCTTTCAGCATCCCCTTACCACTGTTGTCTGGTATGGGGAGAGAAGAGAAGGCTTGAATGCAGCTCTCTGGAATTGGAAAGAGTTATAAAATAAATTAATGTTTTCAAGTATATTTGCTTGTTGAACCATTTCTCTTTCACAGTTTTCACTGATATTATCCAGATATTTTTGTTCAAACTAGAGAAAGTATACAAGGTCAAATAGTTCACCTGGTTTTATTTGTTTTTAAAGCAACACCTCACATTTTTCATAGAAATACAGTCGTACACCATCAAATCCTGTTTCCTGCTGCCTCTTTCAATCATGCCACTTAATCTCTTTCTTCAGCTGATCACTCTCTATCTTGAATCTATTCAGGCCTCTTGTGGCCACTGTTCCTACTGGGAAGCAGCTCCAGAACCTCAGTCTTCCTCTGCTTAGAAACCTGTTAATTTGCAGATGATGTATAGTGCTAGCTTGTTTGTATTATTTGGTTCTGCTCTCTGCCTTGTCTTCTGCTTTAGAGTCCTATTTCCCTGAAGAACTTTGAGGGAACAATCAGTCTCTGTTTCACTTGGCTAAACAAGCTGAGCCCTAGTTTCTTCTTTATTTCATCTTTAGCAAAATCACTTTCAAAGAAAAACCAGCCAAGCAGCTTTCCTCCATGCCCCTTGGGAATTTGTACTTGGGAAGGAAAGACGTCTTTGTAGAAAGAGACCATGCTACAAGGGTGACGTTTCCAGTTGTGCCTTTGTGGGAAGGGTGTCAATTCACCTGAAAACATCATGAAATTGGGTGCTTGCAAGAATGCAGGAGAGCCAGGATGCAGGCCCATACCATGCATTTCTCACTACTCCTTCTAACCTTTTCGTCTGTGGCTATTCTCATTTTCACTCTTTCATTACCTATCTAGAGGCAACCCCTGAATTTGAGGTAACTGTGAAGATGGCTCCAGGCATCAGTCAATATTCCCATAGAGAATCTCATCCTTTACACGGAGCCAGACTTCTCTGTCTGAAGCCTCAAGAGTTCAGTCCCTCTGCTTCTCCCAGTATAAAGGTTTATGTGATGCCTGTAATTTGCACAAGGCTGAGAGATGATCAGGTTTTTACCCGCACCCTCTCCATCTGCACACTAATCAGTGGGAGCCTTTGTACTCTTTAGCATGTGATTAGACTAGCGCGGAGGACTAGCACTGCAAAAACAGCTCTTCTGCTGCAGGTTTTAACCTTGTATTTTTCAGCATACAGAGAGAACATACCCCTGGATTTAATGTTCATCATAAGGACATGACAGCCAAAGCTTCCTTCTCCAAGAAAAATACAATTATGATTTATTTTAGAATGCTCTTTTTAATGGGTTGTCAAAGATATGATCAAACTTTTAGGAGATTGTTAAAAATACATGTCACTCCAGACACTTCAACCTACACCATGTTTTCAGCAATTCATGTTCTGATAGGAAAGTTACCTTTGCCATGCTTATTATTATCTGCCCAAATCTGAACAAGTTTAATTTACATCCTTACCTTGCAGTCTTAAGGTTTCTGTTTCACTTCTCTTGCAATTAAATCTTTCTTTTTTCTTGGGTTGTTTTGGGGGTTTTGTTTTTCCCTTTCCCCTAGCAGGCACAGCACAACTGCCAGTGAAAAAATAAAAAAAAGGAAAAAATAAAAAAGATCCACTCACTCGTTACTCATAAGTGATAAAAATGCACAGTAAAGCCACAGATGTAGCAAACTGAGAATTACTGTAGCAGCAGGAACACAAGATAAAAGAGGATTACATGCGATGAAATGTAATAATTGACTAGAAGTCACTGAAAAATACCAGATGGATGTCACTATTCCACATCGCTTTAATATGCCTGTAGACTTTATTGAGCTTCACTTGAGCTTTGCTTTTAGTATTTTCCTGAGTGTAATTGAGGTTTATTGATACACAATTATGGGCCACTTTATATGTGACCATAAAAAAATACAGTTTGAGGCCGCTGTATAACCAGGAACGCTGTATTATTCTGCTTAGCTGAAGACAGTCATATTAATGACTGCAATAAGATAAATTCCTGTTTCCTCCCTTAGACCTTTACATAGAGTATGAACAGTAAATGCTTCACACAGCATTTAAATTGCAGGAGCATTTTCAGTGAGGGACTGCTGCATAAAAAGATCATGCATGCAATTTCATATACTGCCAAAAGAAGCTTATATAGGATTTCGATTCTGGTTTTGCGTATAAAGAAAACAAATCTACATAATATAATGACTTGCTAGAGCCTTTTGGAGCTCTGCTTAGTTATCAAGAATTTATTATTCCATTTATTTTACCACTAAAGGCAGGGAAGGAGGAAATATTTGAATTTTTGCCTTCTTTATCTCCTTCCACCCAACAGGGGTTGAAATATAACAAAGTGAGGGAAAGCCAGCTTGCTCTCTCCTGAGCTAAAGAGTCCTGCAACATTCCTGGTTCGGCTGGCAACATGGTGCTTCAGGGATCAGAAATCTGTTATTAGCCGAATTAGCTGGTCCCTAACTCAAATGTTTCTGCCTTTCTGGCAAGGGATTAGAGCATCACATAAGGAAACAAAAGATGTCTCACCTGAGAGAACCATCGTGGCTGGATTTTCGCAATGGGCTGAAGCATGGGGTTTTGGGCAGGTGAAACCAGCTCTTGAATCTGCACCAGCCTTTCTGCAATCCTCCACCTCAGGGTGGGATGCACCATTCTGCCTTATCTCTCTCCAAAAGTATCTGGGGGAGTGGAACACCTAAACAAGGGATTTTTACAGGTCTGTCATCTGGGACGGGAAGAAGCTAAACCATCCGGGAAGTAGAACAGAACCCAAGAGAACACCTTTGATACACCAAAATGGTGGGAGGTCCCAGGCAACGGTCACTGGCTGAGCCAGGAGTTCAGTCCAAGAACAACATCAGACGAAACATAGCTCCTGAAAATTCACAGGTGTGTCGTCGTGAGGACACTTGTGAGGCAGTGAGACAAAACAGTCCAGAAAGCCCAAGTGCTAGGATGACAGATTGGGTGTTTGTGAGGGTCAGCTGTGAGCCTTCTCCCAAAGATCACCTTGTCCACTGGGTCAGCTACCCTTGGAACACTCTCTCATCCTCAGTGTCCATTTGTCTATCCCATGTTGCATTTCCAGTTTCTCCACCAGTAGCCCTTTGCACAGGCATTGCAATGCCATCTCAGAGGCAGACGAGTTTAAAAAGTGAGATGTCTGGGTGCCAGCACTCCAGAATGAGCCACATTTCCCTGCAGCAGAGCAGTTGGAGGTGGGATAAAGGCAGAAGGTGGCACCAGCAGGCTTGCTGAGGAGCCAGAGGACAGAGTGCAGGGCAGGAGGCTTCAGGCATCTGCTGGCCATGGTCTGGGGATCATCACTGCAGCATCAGCACTGCTGGACATGCCAGCAAACCCTGCCACAGCTACAGATGCCCATCTCCTTCTGTCCATAATTAATTCCTCTAAAGCACTGAATTGGCATCACTCACTAGCTCTCCCTTCCTGATGCGTAGGCTTGCACCTGTGCTTTGCCTCCACAAAGCTTTCATCCCAAAGTGGAAAAGGGAGGTGCTTCTGACCCTCTTGTAACCTGCTTCAAATATTTCTTCTTAACGTATTCATTTAAACTGTGCTTTGATTGTAAGGCACGATGTTTCCCATTTTACACAGGAAAGAAAGCATAATTGTTTCAGTTTAATCCTCATGTTTTCATTTTCTTTTATCCTTGTAAAGACTTCTTCCATTTGAACCCTGGTAGGAAGGCCAGAGTGCCAAGCAGCATAGCCCCTGCTCTCCTGTTTATCCTATGTGTTCAAAATCTGACAGGTCCTTCTTTTCCCACCTCCTTGCCTGGGCATCTGCATTTCTGACTATTACCATACTGTTCAGTTTGTCTTTCCCTTTTTCTAAACCCAGTCAGCAGGGTCACTTTGAAATACATCCAAATCTGTGCCGATGGTTGACTCAAGTACTCTGACGAGCACCTAACACCCAAAAACGTTTCAATAACCAAATCAGGGTGTACCGTGGCTGTGCCCACTGACATCGATTCACTAATGGAAATCTTGCACTTATTGTAGAGAATATGTTGCGCCCTGTGTGATGTGTATATTAATCATCCTTCAGCAAAAAACAGAATCTTTTGGTTGTTTCTTCCCTTTTTAAAATGTCTTTAATGAGCGTTAGATTATAGCCAGTGAAAGTATGGTAATTCAATACTTAGTCATTTTTAGGTATTCAACTGTGGGAGTCTGTCATGCATATTTGTCCTTAAACCTATTTGAATAAAGTTTTATTTATATAATAGACAATAATTATACTGTACTAGGACACATGTAATTTTGATTTATGCAAATGGGATCTTTATAAGAAAAATGTGTTGTTCTAGCTGTGACATTGTCCAGATTGCACATATTGGCACCGGATACCCTTCATGGTACAAAGGCATCATAGTACATGGACCTCGTTTCCACTACAGATATTTTTGTAGAGAATATGATCAGAAATGCCATTACACAAAATGGTATAAAGGAGATTGAGAGTACATATTTTCAAGTAACAATTTTCAAAATATTTTTAGCAAATAAAAATAAATTTTGCTGAAAAGAAAAAAAAATAATTTTAAAAGTCAGTTGACTGAAATGAAAAATACTCTTTCTGCTTGGAGGTCTTACACCACCTCTAGAAAATGAAATCAGGGCAAGTTATTAAACAAATCACACTTTAAATACATAAAGCCAAATACTCATTTTAACAAATAGGGATTTATATCATTCAGATTTTATTTTCTGAGATTTTTCTTAAAAAAAATTTCTTGGTGACAGCAGTGCAACCTTGTAAAGTAAGTTGCAGGTGTAGAATACACCATAACTTTAGAGAGGACTTTCCTACTTACAGGAAAACTGTGGTGTAAATCTCATTTGCTCTCTACAATTTTCACATTCAATATAATGTTGCTGGTTTTCCCCTGAATACACATTGGCCTTGTCTTTTGGTCTCCTGCATCTACTTCTTACGCAGATACAACTATTTTCTTATTGTTCCTCTAACTTCAGTTTGCTGTTTAAGAGGATACATATTGCCTACATATTTCAGAAAGCACCATTTGCATTCTAGCAGTAAATTAAAAACTGTCACAGGAGCACATAATAAATACATTAAATGCATTAAATCAATATCTGAAGATGAAACTGTAAACACCAGCAAGCTGCCACCTTGACATTTGCTTGTATTCATCTAGAAGCCAATTAAAATATCTTTGAGTGTTTGCCTCAGTATAATGTCACTGTCTTTGTCCAGAAGGACACATTCAAAAGAAATTCTAGAAAGACAGCAGAACAAAAAATGCTTGACTAACATGGAGACCCACTGCAAATATGAAATTATATTCAGTAGAAACCCATGTAAAGAAGTACTGATAAGAACCATAGAGTAACAACTCTTTGGAAGGGATAAAGGGCTGATCTGAAGTAACATGAGTGTGTCAGATGTTTACAGTCTCATTACAGAGCATGGGAAATAGAAGTATCTTTAGTTACTTTTCTTGATCCTCACATATATGTGAGTTCCTATGTATTCATACTCAACCACACACAGATAAACTGCAGAACAGGCATTTGGCACCAGCATTAATTATTCCCCAGTGACAGTCCCTGACGCAGCAGGTATTTGCTCTATTTGCTCATTAGCATACCACCCTACTGCCAAAGGATGGGTGAGATAAAAACAGACACAAGAGAAGAGATAAAAGGAGGTGAATGTGGGGAAAGGCCTTTTAACTGTCTGTCTCTTCTGAGTATCTCCCTCCTAAACTACCTTCAGTGGAGTAGCTGACATACAGGTTGCAGTGCTGATAAAGATGCAGTCCATCCCTCTCAAGCGCAGTTACTTGGTACTTTTCATTTTCTATTTGCCTTCCACAATGGTGACAAGGAGACAAATTATTTCAAGTATCCCCACAATTATAACAGAGAGAATGTGCCTTGTTGCTAATGACAGAAATTATCATTTTTCCAAATTCTGTATTTTATTTGGAGCTGTTGCTCTCGATTTTCAGAAACTAATATAATTAGGTTTTCCTTGGCTCAAGTAAAATAAGCAAAATTGTTCTCCTATCGATCAAAAAGAAGTCAGTGAAAAGAAGGCAGCTTACAGTGCGCATGTGACAACATCTAATCTAATATTCCACTTTATGAGGGAGAGAAGAATCAGACATGAAGCTTGTGTCATAATCATATCAAATAAATACTTTTCTACTGTCTTGTCTGTAGTGCTGCAGCTGAATTGGGATAACAGATTCAGTATTTATGAAGTCTGACAGAGGAGCACAGCTCAAGGGGTTTTTTATATATGCTGGCACAAATATGCCCTTTTTATTTTATTTTGCTGCTTGGATCAGAAAGAAATTTATCATCCTGATTAGTGAGTATTTATGTCAGCAAATTCAAGATGCTATAAGGCATTCCTCTTCCAACTTTCTTGGTTTCACAGCTTTAGAGATTTGTAGAGAAACAAGGGAAAGCCAGGAGACCGGTAACTCAGAGCAGACATGATTTTTGATAAAAACTATAGGCAAAAAAATCCAACTTTTGAGCTGGTAGCCACCATTTAAACAGGTTTGGAGCTCATTTAGGGAAGCTAAGGGGCCTTGCTTTTGAATTGTAACCATAAATAACTCACTATGTAGTAACACAATTTTGCCTACACGCCTCACTGTGGGGAGAACAGAGGGGCTGCTTCTTATGGAACTCTCTCTAAGCAATTTTGGGTCTCTGTAAAAAAAAAGATAGCTTCAGAATACTCATTGCTCACAGAAATGTCCGGTCCCCTTCCTGAGCACAGTCAAATCTTAAAATAAGTATCAGCAGAATGCCGCTGCTGGGGAGACATTTACAGTGAGTTCGTCTGAAGGGTTTCATTTCCCTGATGTATGGCGTCATAAAAAACCCATCTGTAAAATACATCATTAGAGCATCAATCCTTATAATTATATACAGCAGCTGCAGGAGCAATGGAATAGTGACTCTTCCCAGTTCAGGACATACCAGTTGTTCTCCCTTGTTTTTAAATCTATTGCTAGCAATGCAGAGGCCCTTTATTTTACACTTCACTTCAATTTTGGCCTGCCTAGCATTTTAGCACTGATCAGATCATGTTCCTGGTATAACACTTCTGCTGTGAAACCTTTCCCTTGGCCTACAATTTCATTAACAGCTTCATGGACAAGAAATGAACTGATGAATAAATACACATTTTCTAATGCTGGCTGCAAAGTGGTCTTTCAGTCATGCAGAGTAGGTAATTCCAAGAGCATCAGATGTGACAAAACCTCCATTTCTAGCCATTTGTGTCCTCTGATACTATTTTTGTTGACCAAATTACACAACAACTTTCCATTAACACCACAAATACATGCAATGTCTTCCCACAGAATATATTGGCAGTGATCCTTGGGCTGGCACATTCAGCAATGCCAATAAGCCAGAGGGATCAGACATAAGCCAGGGGTGAATTTGCAAGTGTTCATACTCCCATTTCTCATCTACCCAACTGCCTGTTCTTATAAAACTGGTAAAAACATAATTACTTTTGAGACCTCTGCCTCTGTCAAAACTGGCTGGAAACAGTGAGTTCAAGAGTTATTAAGATCGAGGAGAGAGACCCACAGGCTGAAGAAGGGATCATCCCAGGCTTGTTTCCATGGGAAATCAAGACACAAATATTCAGGAAAAAAGTGGGGTTTAGCACAGTCCACAGCCTGTGTGAGAAGAGCTGGGAGCAAGCCAGCTTCACTCCAACAGGGAGTGTTGTCAAGGCTAAGGAAGGGAAGGCGTAGGGGAGATGCCTAGGGTCAGCCAGGAGAAGTTCCCAAAACAAGATCTGCTATTTGCAGCTGAACTCTGCTACACTGCCCCAAGTAATAAAACCCTTCACAGTAGTTGCTGGTGAGGAGGAAAGAGACTTCAAAACCTTCTGGCTCAGCTCGGCCACCAGCTGCAGAAGCCCTGGAAATCAGCCATGCTCAGTAACATGCTCTCCATCCCAAAAGGAAATCGGAAAGGGTTCCTGTACCATACCCCTCTTGGTCAGCAATCCCCAAGCACTTGGTAGCCTTACCATTGGTTTTCAAAATGACTTTTCCCTGTATAGTTTTGCAGATGCTCTTCACAAGGCACAGACGGATGCCTCCTCATAGGCAGGGTTTCTCTTTTGTGTGCACTCTGAGAAAGTGTAAGCTCAAAGCAAAGCTTTTCCCTCTCTTAGGGTTCTTAACAGACATCTCTCCCAGGTGGTGCCTCAGGTACCCAGTAAGAAATTATGCTAAAGCTTTCTTTTAGAGAAGACTCTGGAACTTTACTATTTTTCAGTCTTCCACACTTCACACTGGGTTGAGTTCAGCCACAGACAGTTTACATCAACTGTGGGTTTTTAGAAACGAAAGCTAAAAATGCAGAAATCTCCTCTCCTCTGATTTAAATAATTCTATAGTGACTCTCCTGGTGCTTCCTACTAAAAGCCTGATAAATTATCTATCTGGTTTCACACTAAGCCTGTATAACTCAGAATGCACAATCTGCCCCAGTTTTTGGCTTGATTTTTGATTCTATATTTTAGAGAAAGATTTTGCAAGTAAAAAAAAAAATATTTCCATGCCTGACTTTTTTTCAAAGTTATTAACGCCTGCATTAACAAAGAGTGTGGGATATCTTTGTAGAATAATTCAAATTTGAATCTGCTATTTCTCTGCTAATTAAAACCATTAGTTCTGAAAGATTATTATGGATAGTAAATCTTTTCTATAGAAATGTGTTGGCTTGATAATGAATTGCCTGTTACCTGAAAAATCCATCCTGTGCTGTTTTGTTTTTCAGCTCACTACAGCAGCCTGAATCCTACATCCACTTTTTCTAATTAATTGTCTGCACAGAATGCATTTCCCCCTGGTCCTTTAGAAGCGCCTCTGTCAACTTTGGCCCTTCTGTCTGAATGGAGTCTTTGATGAGGTTGTGCATTGCCCTCTGAGTGTGTTCGTTACACAGCAAGGGGAATTGCAGGCAAGATAAGTCTGGATTGAAAACAGCATATTTTTGAATCACATGTGTCACAGCACGAGTTAGAAGTAGGGGAAATGTGGTGCAGGCTGAAGGTTGTCAGTGTCTATGCGTTCATTCTACTGATGTAAGAACTTCTTGGTTGTCTGCTGTTGAATATCCTTTTATCTTTGACTCTCCTGCCTAGTGACATGTGCTGAGAGACTTAATCAGTCCTGTCCAGATGGATGTTAATGAAGGAGACATTATACAAAACACTATTATAAATTCTTATTCACATCTCATTTTCTTTTGTCTCACTCTATTTTTAGATCTGATTTCTGGAGGTGAAATTACAATCCCAATATTTATCAAGAAGGCAGCATCTGAATGCACTATTTCATGTCCACCCACTCTGATTTTTATCTGCCAATAGCTGATGAGCAAGTTCTACATGTATTATTCATCTTTCCCATAATAATGTTGACCTTGTGTGACATTTATCGAAAAAAAACCACCAGAAACACATTATGTTTTTAGATATGTGATAAAGATGTGGTTTTTATCTACATACTAGAGCAGCCATTTTTTACAGAGATTATTTGAACACACACATGGGCAGCAGCAGCAGCACATAAATATTCAGGGCAGCGACTGGAAAATATTTCAGGCTCCAATTTCAGGAGAAGTTAAGAAGGAACAAGTGGTTCTGCAAGATGCTAATGAAGTTTGATTACTGTCAGACTTGAATATTGTAGCTGGATGACTTTGGTCCCTAAGAAGCTGCAAGCACCACTGAAACTATTGTCAGAACTGGGACATTTATAGTTCAGTTCTCCTGTTACATTTTTATGGTGTCAGTAAAGGACAATGTCACACTGTCAGGGCCTCAACAGAGCTTCTCCCACCACCCTCGCGAAGTTCAAAGAAATGCAATAACCTTTGGGATGTGTATCCTTTTGCAAAGTGAATGAAGTTGTCAAAGGTTTCCAGAAATAATTAACGGGGAAAACAGGCAGCCCAGATGGGTTCACACACAAAGATTTGTCTGCCTTGCACAAAACTGTGGAACCAAGGCAAAGTGCAACTACTGAAATCAGGCAAAACCAAGCATTCCTAGCAGTGTACTTGTGCTTCTGTACCAAGCACATCTGTTTATACTTTGGTTTTCTTTTTTATTCAAAATATGACATTTTATACAAAAGAACACTTGCTCTTCTCATGCCTTTTCACTGCTGACTTCGACGTAGATAAGTCTCTTGAAAAAGGCAAAAACTTGTGTTTTGTGATGCAGTAACTGCTGGGACAGGGGGAAAGGAAGAAAGATGGCTGAGTCTGATGAGTAACTGAGGAGTTACAGTGCTCCTGTAACTGTGAGAAAAAAAAAAGCATGCTTATTTATGAGAAAAATTACCTCTGATGTTCTAAGGAAAGAGAAATGGGGCTACAGACAATACTGTCAGAGAAGTTAAGGCTTCCTGATAATTTCTTTTTTTTTTTTTCTCCACTATTTGGTTGCTTAAAACTTTGCCTGTGCCAAACTTTTGGAGCTGGCTTTTTTGCTGTCTGGTACTACCCCTGTTGACATACCATTATGCCACACAGAGTATCCATCACACCCATCTGTTTCAAGAGCCAGGTAGACAGAAAGGATGACATCACCTCCAACTTCTTATTTTAACAAATCCATGTGGCTGTGGCACTAACGGTATTTAGGGCTCCATACCTTGCCAGTGGGTTTGGTATGATCAGAGAACTCATCTCTTTGGGAATGATATGACATTCATGCTTTCTGAAAACTGCCCCATATTTGGCCATGAGTGGAGAAATCTTGTCTTGCCTTGATTGTTCAGGCAGGCTTACACTGTCCTGAATCAGTAAGAAGTGGTCCCCTTTCTGTTTTTGGAGTGCTGTTTGTTAGTTGCTGGTTCCACTGATTTAGTATTACTATTATTATTTCCTTCCAACATTTATGCTCCACTAGGTGCTGAGCAAGCACAGAAAACAGCCAACACCCCTCCCTGGAAGAGCTGCCAGCCTGAGAAGTACAAGGCAGCAATCAGGCTAACTAATTTCAGGCCAGGGAATGGCTTTCTTGCAACCTTTCAATTATTCATGAGCTCTCTTTGTAAATTATTAAGTTCCCAGTTCTTAGATTTCGCTCTTTGAGTTTACAGGATATGTTTTGAGATGCTCATACCTGCAGCTGGCTGCCGTTCATCTCAGAGGATGACAACACAGCCTTTCAGAGTTAAGCATCCTAGTTTTGCTTTCTTGTTATAATTTTCTTCTGGCTTCTCTGCTTTTCCAAAGGACATCTACTAAAGGCAGGCAAGGGATGGAAGGGCGAAATACTTACACAAATACTTAACCGTGCCTCAGACCACTCAGATTCCTTTGCTCATCCCAAGAGCCTGCTTAATTCTCTACTGCTAAATAACAATGGTTTTAGTATTCCCAGTGCAAATAAAAAAAAAAAGTGAAATTTGACTTTCATCTGGGACTCAGCCTTGTGCTGGGATACTTTCATCATGCTGAGCTTGGTGTCTGAAGATCCAGGGCCAGAGAGAGCACCTTACAGTCCTGCAGTTACCCAGGTAAGAATGGTACCTCCGACACATTCATGTCCCTTATCCTCTTTTCCTCAGCCACCAGTGATGTCTGTCCTCAGCCCCATGATGGTGACTGCTGTCCTAAATGTAGATGTTAATCGATAAATAGCAAAATTTTAGTGTACTGCTTATCTACATTGCTTTGTCAGTATTGCAATTTACCTGAAAGGTCACTGTGGATTATTGTCCCTTTTGGGAAATACTAAGAGTTTCATTCCTGCATCTAAAATGTGGATGTCACAAGTCATGCCATATTTCAATGAAATGATGCTCTAGAATCTCCTACTGCTGGTAAGGGAAAGACAAAAATATCATCCTTCACAGAGATACTGTGAAGGAGAGATTACCTGCTGTCTGTCAGCTTCCCACATCTCAAGTCCCCTTGTGAAGCATTCAGTGCTGACAATAGATAAAGGTACCTCAGTGAGTTAGGTAGATTGAAAGTCTGACCTCTCTTAGTGTTTCCTTTTCTCCTGCTTTTCCAGAGATGCTGAGTCTCCACAGCATCCATGCAGGTATCTGGGATTTTCTCATCCTGGCCATGGGGACACATGCAATGCAACACAATTAAGCAGGGGAAGAATTTCATGTAGAAGTATCATGAATGAGATCCCAAAACCCAGCAAACTGCTGCCCAAAGGTAGGCAATGTTGCCTCTATTTTCAGAATAAGTTAGCAGCTTATGTCACACTTGCACAATGGACTTTCTCCTGACTGTGCAAATCACAGCCTTCTGCTTTTCTCATTCTAATTCTCTGTTGGATACTGGATTTCCTTGGCATGTTTGTGCTCTCGCCCTTTTCTCTGTACGCTGTAGATTTATTCCCAGTGTACGTGAAACTTGTTTCTTAATAAAGGCTTAACTCTCTCTTTGCCTCTTAATATGCATACTTTCTTTCCTCGTTTGGCTTTACCTCTTTATAGCTATTCTTGCAGATATTTGTTGGCTTTTGCCAGGTCTTGTAAGTTTATTATCCCACTCAAACTCATCCTACATGTTCCTTGTATTCCTTTTGCATATGTCATATGGTTCAACTTTATAAACTGTGATAAGGAAGATTTGGAAACCTGCTGTGAAAAGTTATTAACCCAGCCCCAGAGCTTCCAAACTGAAACTTTGGCTATGCTGCTGCGTTACCTTCCTCATCTTTTCAGTGCATTAATGTCATAAACAGGTTTTTTCTGATTTGTTTCAGACTCCTGAAAAATCCACCCTACTGTCCACAGTTACAAGCTGGATCCCTGTAGCTGTGGCTAGCCTGAGAGATGGCCAGAGCTCATGCCCAAGCAGCTTCAGAAATGCTGACTTTGGTCGTGAAGGATCTGAGGAACAATACAAATTATATGGAAAATTTTGGAGCAGACAGACTTCCCTAATTCTGGGACTTCCTTCTGTATTATTCCTAAATGATTCTTGTGTTGGTTGGTTTGGTTGGGTTTTTTTACCCCCGGCGATAGAAATCTTCATTCTGGAGCGCTGGAAATATTTTCCTGTGCCACTAGAGGAGCCTGCATTTTTCCTGTGGACACATCCTTAGCAGGTCCCAGCTGTGCCGAGTGAAGAGCTTACCCTCCCTTTTTCACACTCAGTTGTTCATCACTGCTCCTTGACAGAGGACAATGTGGTGATCAGGTAGCCAGCTGAGCCAGTCTGCTCCCTGTGAAAATATGAGACCAGCTAGCAAACACACAGCGGTTAATTTCCTTAAGCTGTCTGCCTTATAGCACCTAGGATGAATCAGGAACTGACTATGTGAGGAGTGCAGTGAGCAGATGCAAAGAGGATCCAGGGATCCTCCACCTCGCTGGAGGGTTTTGACCAGGAGCTCTCCACCTTCCAGGAATGACAATTTCTCAAGTAACATTGGTGAAACAAGGTGCGTGTCCCCAGCCTCAGCAGTGCCACATCAGGCAGAGGCCAAGCTTTAGAGCAAACCCACTGCTTCTCCTCATCCTCAGACTTCTTAAAAAAGCTGCACCCTGCTACAGACAGCAGGGCAATGGCACACAATTGCAAGGAGCTGCAATCCTCCCATATTCCAAGACATGGAGTCAATTAGCAGTTCCTCCCCAGAGCAGCTAGGAGGATTTATGATCTGTTTGTATAAGAGTAAACAGTCTGAAAAAACAGAAAACAACATTGGCATGTTGGTTCAAAAGCTGGCATCAACAAACTGGATGCCCACATGCAAACAAAGCCCTTTTAGGAACTAATTAAATTTTATTTATATTTTGTTGGTTTTCATGTATTTCCCGCAGCTTTCCACTGCTCAGATGCTGAAGGACAGAGGCAGAAGTACACCAAAAATAATAAACTAAAACACGTATTCATAATATTTTCACATTTTCAGTCTTAGAAAGTAGCAGAAAACAGATGGAATCTGCCTCTGAAAATGCCTCATTTCAGTTTTTCACATACAGACATTTTAGATATGAATTAGTGCCCCTGTTAGACCATAATCGGAATTAAACACCTCTCATTGTATACACTGTCAGAAGAGGTCAGGAATAATCAGAAGCCTAGTGTTTACAGCAGGAACATATCTAAATTACTAAACCAACTCATGTCCACCCATTTGTGTTTGGGTCATGATCTCATTTTGCAAAATCCGCCGTTTTCTCAGCTTCTGTTGAGACTGTTAAGCAATGCAGCAGAGGCACGCATCACCTTGAAAAGCAAAGCCTTCAGCTTTTCTCACTTCTGAAGCTGTGTTGTTTGTTATTTGGCAAAGGAATCTTTTGCAGAGCTGTGAATCAATCCCAATCAGAAGCTGACCTTCACCTTTTTAAAGACATAAACCAGGAAGAGGAATTAATCTACAAGAGAAACATAAATTAAATTAGTTTGATTTTCTTCCTGATGATATAGTTCATGGATATCATTTATTTCCACCTTCATTATGCACAGAAAGTCATTGCCAGGCAGGCAGCCACAGAAGCTGCATGCTTGCTAGCTGAAAAGCACCCAGGAGATGCTTTCAGCCCTCATGAGACATTCCCTCCCCTGTGATAGGTAAGAAGACGTGTTTCTAAAATAAGAGTATACGTGAATTTGCAGGTCTTAAGCCAGATTGTACAACTCCAGACTGACCAGATGGGAGAACTCTGGTTTGTCATGCAATGCATAGTACGCCAGAGACCAGTTTATGTACAAGACAGTGTTCTAACTAAACAGACTAAAAAGGAGCAAATGTGTACAGGAGGTAGAGGTAACCCTGCTAACTTTGCAGTGATTCTGGCTCAAGGCTCGTTCTGTGGCGCAAAGGGTGGAAGTAGGTAGCTGAAAGTCCAGTCCCTCCACACTTTCACATAACTGTTCTTGGCCTTGCTTCCGCAGGCAAGAGGTTTGGTAACACCTAGAACAATCAGTATGTTTTCTTCAGTTTACAGCCATTCAGCTTAACTGGCAGAGCCAAAAACAATGTCAGCCTCCAATTTCTTGCAGAGCTCCTTGAAGTGATAGAAAGAAAAAGAACTTATGTCAACAAGTTTAAAAGCTGTGAATTAAGTCATAGCTTTGAGGATCATGCCTCTCTGTTACCTGTTGTGGGTATGAAGGCAGGCTTAGGACACAGTACTGCCTCATTTCATAATCAAAGGTTTTTGGTATATGCCTGAAGGGTTATCTGTAGATTACATGTGACCGCTGTAAATCAGACTAGGTGGGAATCACTTCACAGCTATGAGGAAAGGGAGAGAGCATGAGAAAGCTCATGAGGGCCTCTCAGAAGTTTTGGGATGGGGAGTTCCACCATTGCCACAGTAAGCTGGCAGTGTGAAATCTCTGCAAGAAAGCTTTTGTTGGGTTTTTGATGTTGGCTTCTAGTAACAGAAGATGTTTAAGGCAGACCCTTAAATAGAGAAACTCTGAAAGAATAGCTGCTTGCATTTATACACCCAAGTAACAGAGGTTGGGTAAAATCTCTGTATCCTTTGTTTCCTAGCAGATGAAAAGCAGGAATTCATTAGAGATACAGGCAGACCTGAGTCCGGAGTGGCTGCAGACTGTGTGCAGACAGATACTTTTTTTTTCAATATTACTGAATTTAGACATGATTCTAAAGGAAAAAACCAAAAAATCAAACAGGAGCAATGAGTTTGACCTTTTCTTTCATTATCTGATAATTTTTGTGTTTCAAGCTTCTATTCGCCTTTAAAAATAGAGGCATTTAAGACCTTTATCTGAAAAAAATCAATGTGCTCAAAAAACTGAGGAATGGATCATCCTGCTATGACAAACACAGCTCTGTGTGCCTGAGCTTGTAGAGATACATGGTTCAGAGAAGTTCTTTATTTTCTTGTCAGTCCTATCACAGCTTCATCTTTTGCTGCTTGGCCTTAGTCTTTACTTAGGCTACTAGTTTTACAGGTTGGCAAAAAATAATTTCCTTTTTTCCTCCTGGCATTGTTTTCCTCAAGGAAAAAAAAAACCCAAACAACCCACCTTTCCAATGGGCGTATTATTTCCTTCCTATGGAAAAAAAAATTAAAAATCCATCATCATAGCTATCTTAAAGCCTGAAATTTAATCAAGAAACCTCTAGCCATCTATCCTCATAGAGTTATAGCAGTGGAGGGTAATGTCTGTATCATTGCTACCTGGCCAATGGCAATCGTGATTGCTGGTGACAGCATCCCTCTGCTGTCAGCTTGAGTGACAATAATGTATCATTTGCTGTAGCTTGGTAGAATAGCAAAGTGTATTTATTGCAAAGACAGAAAGACTACAGATAATTTTCCTGTTATTTTTTTTTTTTCTCCAGGCACTAAAGGTCCTGTTTGTAATATTTCATAATAGGGAAAGCAAAGTGCCTATGGGTGCTTTTATGTTCCTGTATTAATCTTCCTGACCATTCAGACCCTTTAATTACTGAGTCTCCCAGATGTTATGCATGGCCTAGAGGACAGATTCAAAGGATCCAGTTTTGTGAGGTAATTAAATGTTAAAGCAATGGATAATCATAGAGTCATATAATGTTTTGGATTAGAAAGGACCTTAAAATCATCGAGTTCCAACCCCCCTGCCATGGGCAGGGACACCTCACACTAAACCATGCCACCCAAGGCTCTGTCCAGCCTGGCCTT
>WYDI02027236.1:0-12457 GCA_009867235.2 Psittacus erithacus | reverse complement strand
AATCTAAACTTCCCTTGTTTAAGATGAACCCATTCTTATCTCAGATCTGCTGCAACCAGGAACTTAAAAAAGAAGGTAAGACTGGTTTTGCTTGGGTTAGTTACTGGAGCTATATGGAGGAAAAGGTGTCTCAAAACATGACAGTAAGACAGGGAGTTTTCAGAAATATATGTATTTCTGATGTATATATAGTATAATATGCACATGATACATTGTATATATAATAGTAATAGATATTATATTTAAGTAACAGTCTAAGCATTGTTATGCATGTGTCGTTTAGATGATTTTATAGGGAAGATTCCAGATAAACATGTTTTAAAGGCCTGATGAAACAGATATGCTGGTTTCTATCCAGAAACTATAGTGATTTTGATGGATATTTCTCAACTTGTTTCTTAAAATAATGCTTCATACATAGTTAGCGTAAGAAAAAACCTGCTCTTGAAATATCACAGTTAAACAACAAAACACTAAGTCTTCTTTTGTTTTTCCCTCGCTCTCGTGTCTTTACTACAGAGCTTGGACACACTAGCTTTAAAAGAAGAAAAAAAGTAAATCCACTGTCTTGCTGCTAATTCTAGAGAATGAGGTCCTACAGTAAGATTTCAATATTTCTGGCTGGTATTGCCTAATTCTGCCTTTGAATGTGTATTTTGTTCTACTTTTTTACTCTTTATTTTTATGCTGTTTCCAATAAGCAGACCACATCTCAAAAGGCATTCCCCTATCAGGTGAATCAGGTTATGTCAGGGCACAGTTAACATAAAATACTCATGCAAGCATAGGACCACAAGCTCTGGTCTCAGCTGCTGGTCTTAATCTATGTGGCAGCCAGTGAGTCACTACAGCTTCAAAGCAAAGCTGGTAGAGCACTTTGGTTGAGCCCAGGAAATAATTCCCAGATGCTGTGTTAGAGAGGTGCCAGGCAGGAGTCCCTGCACCCCACTGTGTGCCCCTTGAGCACAGAAGGAGGCTGGAGAGGGGGTGGGAGGAGATTTGGGCTGTCAATACTGTGGGCACTCTGCTCCCAAAGACAGAAGAAGCCCAGTCAAAGGGTGCTGAAGAATAAAATCAGATGTAAAAGACCCAGAGACATAATTTATTCAAAGAAGCTTGCACTGCAAAAAGAAAGCAAAGGGGCAGGTCGGTACTAACAGTTAGCTTCATGCATCATCTTAGCAGAAGGTTTTGGCGTCTGCCTGTTTCTCCAAGCTCTCTCTCCCATTCAGAGGGAAACACAAATCAATGCAGGTGACTTGTGGTCTATCCTTATACCCGCTACAGAGAATGATTGCTGCTTTTGCATCTGAGCAGGAGCAGGTCTCTTATCTCCAGATAGAGAGGCAGACCCTGGGTGTGTTTGTGCTTTTATCTTTGGTCTCAGTTATTAATGGGTCTAATAGTTAACATTCATTTGGAAGAAACCTTATTAATCAAAGGCTGCCTGCTCTAGTAAAGGTATTTTAAAGTTCTTCCCAGAACACAGCTTTGTCTGAGAATGGATAACCAAAGTTTTCCCTGGGCTCTCAAGTGTATCACTAAGCACTGCTACTTTCCCTCACAGGGATGGCTGCCTTTTGGCTGATCTGAGGTGCAAAGGGCAAAATCAAACTAAAATAATGTGCTCCATGTTTAAGTTAAATAACAGTGCCGCTGCTATTCAGTAGTGTTCCCTGAAATAATTTCCTAGGAAAGGGTTTGGCAGCCTTTACTTTCCGACTCATACAAATATGAGCTGTTCTTGCTGCTTCGGAGTGACTGAATGGAGGAGCTTGCACGCTGTGGTGTGCTTTTGATTTCCTTTTTACTTTATCCCTGCTTTTTTTTCCCCAAAAAAGCATTATAGAACATAAGAAATTCACTTGAAAAGCACTGCGGGGTGTGGGTTTTCTTTTCTGTTGCACTATTCAAAGTTATTCCATCAAATACTACTTTTCAGTGTGACTCTCTCTTAGCTGGCTGTGTGGCAATACAGTTGAGGGCTAGGCAAATGACAGCAAGTAACCCTTGATGTCACCATAATGTTCAGAAAAGCTTGTATTAGGATGAAGTAGTTTTCAGTAAGGTTTAACTGCAATGCAAAGTGGGGAAAAACCATCATTGGTGCATGACAAAACTGTTCCTGATGGCTTTCTTCTTGTAGTACTTGTATCTGCTGGGGGCAGAAGCTGGTCAGTTTTAAGTGTTACTGTAATGTCTCCCTTTAGCAATGCATCATATGTTATTACAAGCTGAAGAGCAGAGTTCATGCTTCTGCACTAAGCTTCGCACAGACCTGGTAATTGATTCAGCTACTTCATATTGTTGTTGAAAGACCTGGTGTGGTGGTGAAGGGAGCCTGGGGTGACAGGTTTCACCAGCAGAAGAGGGTGGAAAGCTTCTTTTGGGTAGAGCAGGGGTGCTAGTCTAGGCTCAGGGGTTATGAAGAGCAGCAAGGTGCTGATGGTGGATGCAGCAGGCTGCTGTGTGCCATTTGGGTGCCTTCACTCAGCTGGTGTCTTGGAGGAGGAATCCTGAAAACAGGGTGAAGAGGGGACCTTTTTGCAGTTTGGTTCCATCTTCTGCACCAGGGCCCTGGGAAGGAAAGAAATTGGCCTTTATTTGTGTTATTGTGTCTCCTCCTGCCCTCTGCTCATTCTGATGATCTGAAAACCTGCCCCTTTCCTATATCAGTGCAGTCAGACATTGCTCTGCATTACGCCTTGCTGTAGGAGCAAAGGTGTGCCTATGAACGCCTATAGGAAAACACTGAAAATAGCTAGAAGTGTCCCCAGGACAAACAGATGAAGTGAACATGCAGACACGGGGAAAATATTAGAAGAGGATTGGCTGTATTTATCTAAGGTATGAAAGGAGCCATTATCCCCTAAGAAGTAACCTGAGGAAGCTCTGGCCAACAAGAAGCAAATAGAATGGATTCTCCCTTTATTTATGTCTCGCTAAAACGTGCCAGGGGCTTTACAAGAGAATAACAAGTAGGGCCCTATGGCAGATAGCTAACAGCTTAAGGCTAGACCAAACAGTGAGTGTTTGCAGGTAGCAGCCTGCAGGTTAGAGAAAGGGGAGAGGAGACTAGAGAGGAGATTATCTGCTCTCCCAGGAGAGGAGGCACACAGACTAGCCAGATCAGATAGTTCTGCTATGGCAATAAATCTCTGCCAGCTATCTGGGTTAAAGTGTGCATTTTTGGGATAGGTACTACCTGACTGCTGGAGTGGTCTGACCCTGGAGTTACAGGGTGCTTGGGAGTTAAGACAGCTCTGCATGCTTCTCTGAGCTTCCTGATGAGAAAATCCTGCCCCTGAGGGGGCCTAGTGCAGTCAGAAAACTTTAGGGTCCCAAACCTGAGTCTCTGATCTAGAAATGCTTATTTTTGGAAGAATGTTTGTACTAAAGCCAGTTTTATGTTAACCCCAGTTCACCTTGTTCATCAAGGAACCCAAAGCAATGGTGCAAATGCTGCAAAATATAATTCATTCCCAAACATGCCAGCAGCTCTTCAGCCAGGATATTTGCCTGGGTTGTACACCTATTTCCAGCTATTAGCTTTTTTCCCTTGTGCAGTTTTGTTTGTTTGGTTTGGTTAAAAAGGTTGATAAACATTTTTATCACAGTGTTTAAATCCTCTAGCCGAGACCGGTCTTCTCATGGCTTTAGTCTCAAGTGATCCATGAAGACAGTTCATCCAGGCAGATTGCAGGTAGGACAATGCTGTCTATGTTCAGCTGACCTGATGTAATGATACAAGGACTAGCCTGTAGTGCACATTCAGTACCCTGCAGCAGAGAGATTTTTTATGCTGGTGCAGTTAAATCAATAAACTTGGTAAGATAGGCTGGCACAGGTATTTTTAATTGCAGCCCCTACAGTTAGCTTCACAGGGCCGATGTCTAATCAGAGCTACAAATTATTCAAAGGAGTTTTCTTTGCAAATAGGTTTATATGTAATCAATAGCTCAGTGTATGTGTGTGTACAGATACTCTCTGTAATTCTGGCCCATGAACGCATTCATTAACCTAACTGCCTGATATTACCCCACCTTCCCTTCCCTTCTTCACAAACAGGAAAAAGGAATGCGTTCATTGATTGCGCTGCTTTAATTTATTTGCCTAGCTCTAATCTCTGCATAAGATAAGGCTGCTGAGAATTGTCAAACTGCATGCTTTGGAGAACTGAAAAGGCCATTTCCTCTCTATTTCCTATGTTATATGATAATACAAGATACACGGTACATTTTCCCTCTCCCTGCAAAGCATCTGTTAATGGATATAACTTTCAGTGTCACTGGTTTGTGCTAGTATGTTCCATCATTTATGCACACAGAAATAAAATAAATGTTTAATGCTGGTGGAACACAATTGAACTTTGAGTAAACAAGCAGAATGAATTACATACTGACCCATCTCTTTGGGAAAGGCTGGCCTTGATTTAATAAAACCATGCTGGCCCTCTTTGACGTATGTCTTTTTGATGTTGAAGGCTTATTTAATTATGGTGCTTTTAATTCTGTCTCCTGTGAGTTACTGCTCCCACACACCCACCCATTAGTCCAGTGTTGCTCTCAATGACATATTGTTCTCTGCTTGATGTGTTTCTTACTAGTGAGAGTAGGGGAATTTTTGCAGCAAGCTGGTGTTGGAGGTGGTCTTTGATATCACTTACTACAGGAACTGTTGGTTCAGCAGCTGCTGCTTTCACTTGAAACAGGTTTTGTCCTTTTTTCAGCAGCAGGAAAGGGAGACAGCACTTTCAGTGCTGCAAGCGTGGAGCTGCAGGCAAGTGTTGATCTAGTAATTTGCTGGGCTTCTGTGCAGGGTGTAGCACGGTGCCTTCTCCAGGGATGATGGCACTACCAGGCCAACCTGAGGCTGATGCTCTGGAGGACAAACTATAGGAAAGGAGCCAAGATGCAAGAGAAAAAGTGGAGTATCAGCAAAGAGGAGAGGAAGGGATAGAAATGTGCTGAGGGAGAGAGGAGCAAGCAGCAGTGAAGCAGTAGCTAGGGAAGGAGGAATAATCCTCCATGACCTCTATACTCCCAAATGCATGGATTACCCTGGGGTGCCAACAGGCAGCTGGAGATGAACATATGGAGGCAATGTTGTGCTCTGCCTTTTCTGGAGGGTGCAATTTGGCACATGTTTCATCATGCCAGGAGATGGGCAGTTTTTTGTATCACCAGAGAGCTTCCTCCTTCTACCCCGCTCAGACTGTGTAATGGCTTCAAACCATCCATGAGAGCGCCAATGCTGTGTGTTGGCTTATTCCTACTAAAACCTCACTTGGCCACTGACAGGCACCACGCTTCATCTCCCCTGAGGTCAGGGACTTCCTAAGGCAGGGCTGACAGTGGGTCCTAAGAGGTCATAGTCTGGGTCTGTGTAGGGCTTATTGCATGGTGGGGTCACAACACTGTTCCCCACCCTGCTTTTCTGTCTGTTTTTTGTAGACATTAGCCTTGGCTTTTGCCTACAAGGCTCTGAAATGCAGGTGATGGGCCAGAGAGATGATTCTTCTTTTCTTCTGAGATCGTTTATACACAGCCCAGCCTGGGTCAGTCATTAGTGAAACACTGTTGCGTTTCCTCTCTGGAAATGACAGTGGGACTGGCTGTTTCCAAAGCCACGAAACAGCCCTGTGCATGGTGCCAGCGGGACCTGGGAGCATTTCATCAGGGGGTGGGTCAGTCTGGAGAGTTAATGGGAGGTCTTGCTTAACCTTGCACCTTCTTCACTGAACTAGTGAAGAAAAAGGGTGAAGAAGCTGAAATACCCACAGGATCTTTTGCCTCATTCCCCTGGGTCATTAACTGTGCAGGGCCTGAAGAAGTTGTTGGGGTTTCATTCCTGGTTGACTTCAGTGCGCAGCTAAGAGCACCTACATGCAGAGAGGTGTTCAGCTGCTGTGATGTTGGGGATGTATTTGTCAAAGGTCTGTGCCCTGGGTACTTCTCATCAGCTCTAAAGTCACATCAACAGCCCTGAAGTTATTGTGGGTTGTTATTTTTTTTAAGGAGGAGAGGAAATCAAAGCAGAAATAACATCACCCTGCCAGCACTTGCTGTGTGCAGCCCAGGTGCATGATTTTGAATGTAGTGATGTGTATGGTATGTGGCACACTCTCATATCCTCAGAACGGCTGTGTGTGTGGAAACATAGCTTCCTCCTGAAGGAAGGGGGAAAGAGGAGGGGGAGTGTTGCAAACATGATTTACATATCTGGGGGATGAGCTCATCCTCTTCTGTGCAAATGGGAATTGAGAGGATTCATTAAAAATAATTCATTCAGTCTTTTCTGAAAGGTAAAGGAAGCACTGCTGTCTCCTGCTAATGGGCTGAAGAGGATGAGGAGGCGGCTGCAGCGCTAATATTCTGCAAAAGCATAAACATCTCTCTGCTTTGTAAATGCTGTTTGTTGTTTTAAAGCAAAGCCCGCAAAAATCCCATATTGCTGAGTTTGTAGCCTCCTGGCCCAGGTGTGTGACTTCTGGTCAGCAATTTCCACTGCCAGCTAGAAGATAGATAGCACCTACATTTGGGAGCCACCCGAGATCACCTGGGCACTTGCCTGAGGAAGGAAAATATTTAGTCTATGAAATAGTCCCTCTATTTCCTTCCAATTATAGCAACTCTGCATTGGACAGATGGCCAACCCTCTGCATCATGTCAGGGAAGTTCTGCTTATTTGTCTGCACACCGAACGTTATTACAGCACTTCCAGACACATTTATTTTAAGTTAACTTAGACTACTCTGGAGCTGCATCAGAATAACGCACATCTTCCCAGCAGCACCTTCTGTTCACTTGCCCTGGCTGGAAAAACCTCCCTGTTGCTCCTCAAGCAGACTTTACTTGATGTTTTACTCCCATCTAGTGCTTCCTGTGAAAACTGCTGGCACTCTGCTTCCAACACAAGACTCGGCTCGGCTGGGCAAATATCACTGAGTCATAGAATAGTTAGGGTTGGAAAGGACCTTAAGATCACCCAGTTCCAACCTCCCTGCCATGACCCAGAGGCTCACCAAATTTTGTTCTATCTAGCTATGAAAATCCCCAGCTCTTTGTCCCTCCCTCCTCCTGGGCAGGGTAGAGGTGCAGGAAGGAGGGTGATTCCTGTGGGCTTTTCCTCATGTCTTTCATGGGTTACACACTTCTTTCATGGTAGTTTTCTTGTCAGAGCAATCTTGAGAGTTATGCTTCTTCGAAGTGGGCTTCCTGAATACATTCTTGTCACTATTGATGGGAATAGGAAGGCTGCTCTATGAAATACAGTTCAGAGTTCAGTGGCACCTGCTCAGTGTATTTAAACCCTGATTAAAAACAAAGTGACAAAAAGTCATTTGTGGGGTAACCAGGTGAAATTCACCTTGTTCCTGGACCCATATTACTTCCAAAATCCCAGCCAGGCTCTTCCAAGTGTCATTAAAACTGGTAAGCCTTCAGTGCCAGGCAGCCCAAAACAGGGGCCAAAGGTCTCTGTTTTTTGAGGGCGCTAGATCAGTGTTAACAGCATTTGAAACTGCAGATGAAATACAGTGAAATTCCTCCCACTGACCTGGGGAAGCTCTGAGATGGATCAGCCCTGGGAGATGGTAGGGTACTCCCAGGATGGCTGGTGTGGTGTGAGGAAGTGAGACAGCTGGACCTGCAGACCCACTCAACCCTGACAGATGCCCCATGTGCCTGCATGGCTCCGGGCTGAGGAAGAGCCAAGGTTGAGTAGGGTTGGCTGTGAGCTCCACCAGCACCCATGGCCACTGGGCCCTGCATAAGTTATCTGCCTGCATGTGCATCTAGTGCAGCACTTACATGGAAAAACCCAGACTCCTCCAGGGAACACCTTTTGGCTAAAGATGGGTCTTCCTTCTTGTGACGCTGTGCTAGGCTTAGGTTTTCCTCTGCAGTAGCATACCATGTCAACAACAGTAGCTCCCTGATGAGTCCTTGGGGAGGAGCAGAAGGGAGGTGAGCATCCTGGGGCAACAAGACACTAGCACGGTCCTGGTTGTGCATCAGTGGAGATTAGTCCTCCTTTCCTTCCCTCCTGCCTTACATGGGTGGGAAGGGAAAGGCTTAGCATAGGGGCCTGTCTCAGCTGCCATGCTTGTCCTTTGGGTGTTGCTCTCCTGATCATTTTTCATGCAGGAAGACTTTTCGTCTATCGACAATGTCAAATCCACCATTCAGTGATGTGCAGTAATGTTTCATCATCTTCCTTGATCCACAGAACATGTGCATTTTGCACAGGGTGTACAGGCTCCTGTTTAAACCTACTGCCTTTCCTTAGGTACCTTTCAGAGTACCCCTCACACTCAGGCCATCTCTGGGGGCTCACACACCTGCAGAAGCCAGACTGGCAATGGGTGCCTACACTGTATGTCCCCACTGATGAACTTGCTCTGCAAGAGTGGCCCCTTGCCTGTCATTGTGGATTTCAAAGCAAAGGTACCATTGCTGTGGGCACACTAAATGGTGTCACTGGGAAAGACTGTGGTCTAGCAGGACCAGCTCCCATGAATTTACAATGAAACTTGGCCTTCTAAATTTGTCACAGACTGAGGAATCGCAGACATTTCTAAAAGTTTGATCCCATGAGTTTCCTTTTCCTTTCCTGCTGCATTGCTGCCAGGCTGTGGGTTTGGGTTTTTCTTGGGGGTTGTTTTTTGTGTTTGGTGGTGAGCTTCTTTGTTAGTTTCTATTGACTTTATGACCCTCTGTTCCTTCTAATCATGATTCTGACCTGACCATCTCTTCAAACTAATCTGTATGATGAATGTTTTAGGAGTGTGATGAGGAAGTGTCAAGGAGCTCATGCTTGTGAGTGAATATTTACAGGTGCAATACAGGCTTCAGGCTAGCTTTGAGTGTTTGACAGCCCAACCCTGACTGATGAAATAAGAGCTTGGGTAAGATGACTGACTCTCATTAAAATTCAATGACGATCATTAGTTTGCTTTTACCTTGTGAATTTTCTATGGGTGGCATATAACCCAGAGTGGTACCATAGTGTAAATAAGAAATTCTAATGCACAGGTGTTGGAGGTGTGCAAAGCAGGCAGATGGGCTATTTGGTTCTTATTGTAACTGTGGTTTGCTCCCCTGATACAATTGCTAGCACATTAATTAAAAGAATGATATAGGAGTTGATTGTGTTGTGGGAAAACTGGTAATTAAGTCAAACTCCACAGATGGAGGCAAAGCAGCTTTCTATGAGCCAGTGCTGATCTGATGGGAAGCCTGCACAAATCCCATCTCAGCTGTGCTGCTGAAGTATTGACATCTCTCTGGCCTGGATCCCTCTCTACTCTGTCCTTGCCCACCATTTCTTTTAATCTCCAGCAGGACTTCACAGAGCAGGCTGATCATGGGATAACATGGTGTCTCCACAGTTCTCTGATATCTCTGCTTGTGGCCACTGGTAAATCTGCTGCTCTTTATGATGCAGAGGTTTCAGTCATGCTCGACATGGTTCCTCATTTTACACCCACCATTGAACCACACTGATGCATCTTGCTTCTCCCCCCAGGTTTCCACAGCCTGTCTCTCTCCCTGTCCCTATGCTTCTTACACCACCAATAGTTCAAGCTTGGATTGGTTCAGCTGCTGTGTTTCTTACTTGGCTAGCATTTATTGCCCAGAACACTGGTCTTTGCTCAATGCTTTGGCCACTTCTGGCACTATCAAAGACCCCTGCCACTACTAAAAACTCACGCTCACTTAGACCTCTGTGTGTTGCCACTCCGTTGTCCCCAGCTTTTCTCCTCACCTTTCTTCTGCTGCTTCATGAATGAAATCTTTTTTCCTTAGAAGTTCTGTGTTTTCCTCCTCCACATCCCTCCTGTATTTCCACTGCTTTAACCTTCCAGCAGAATGCATACATCCTGCTGTGTTTTTTCTTCTCTTTTTTCTCAATTAATATCTAGATAAATCTCTTCTGCTCTCTCTACAGTATGATGTGCCTCACTTTCTTTTGCCTTCTTCCCTTCTCTTTGTGGTCAGTTTAACCACATCCATGAAACCTAACTGTATTCCAACTAGGAGCAGAGACCACATTGCTTAAAAGCTATAAAGCTCTATGTTTGTTTAGTACCAAAGATAATTTTTGGAAGATGGTGATGAATCTGCAGAGTCAGAGTTTTTCCAACAGCAGAAAATGCACAAAGACAGGCAAAATGTTAAGCAATGTTTATAGGCAGATAAATATTTCAAATACAATGCACTGATTAATATGCTAGTGGGATGGGCTTTGATAAACTGGCATGCCATTTTGCAGGTTTTATTTTTAACAGATGGGAAAGAAAAACAACATTTGGTCTAGAGCCTCTATCTGTTTCAATGAGGTTTTGCTCATTTTGGGGGCTGCATCTATTCTAAACATGGCAACCTGATTTAATTAGCAGACTAGGATCCTGCTTTGTCAGTGATTTTTCTTTTGTTGGCTTGTTGGGTTTTTTGTTGATCTCTCGTCCCCACCCCCCAAATGCACTTTAGCAAAACTGAGTGCTCAGAGCTCCCAGGCTGCTCTGGCCAAGTTTGCATCTGAAATGTGCAAACAGAATTGCTGATGAAATAATGGACATGTTCATGCTGAAAACCTTTCTCTCATCCCTTTTTCAGGGCAAATTGAATATCTGTTGATTCATCGTTTCTACTAGATGGGGAGCACAGCAGTAACTCCTCTGTTTTTGAAAACAGTAGCTTTCACAGAGTTTGCTTTTGTTGACAAGTTGTTTTCCCTCTGATTTGGATCCGTCTCTAATGTGTGTTTTTGGGGTATTGATTGCACCAACAGACAAGCTCTGATTATGGTTCTTGCATGGCTTCCAAGGTCCTGCAATGTGCAGGGAAACTGTTTTAGTCTATACCCTTTGAAAGCCCAAGACTTTCAAGGATGGGATAAAAAGAATGAGGCCCATTAAGCAAAGAAGCAAATCCTGATGTCTAGGAGAGATGTAAAGACAGACTAGACAGCAATGCTGTGTGCTTTGTGCAAATTTAAATGTGGCACCATAAAAGGGCCCATTGCCAAGTGCATCCAAAATGTTTGAGGACTGCCTCACTTAAAAAGTCTGTTGTCTTAAATAAGAGTCCCAATTATAGCAGGAATCCAGTATTATGGGCGTTAGTTTTCAAGCATGTTGTGCTGAGCTAAGCTCATAGGAGAGAAGACAAGGAAATCAGCCTGGGTTTATTAATTTTATATGACATTAATAGTTGCAATATCAGCACCTCCCCAACTAAGCCATGTGGATACCCACATACAGTGTTGAATCAAAGGACTGGTTCTGGGAAAGTGGCTAACCAGTTCTCCCAAGGCTTATGTAATGCATGTCCCTAGCCTGTTGGCTGGTTTTAATCTCGCTAGAAAGGGACATGAAGGTCGTCTAAAAGCAATGTCTCTGTTGAGGGTCTAGGGGCAGCCAATGAGAGAAAGACAAGAAGATGTTAGATTTCACTGAATTTCTTTGTCAGCAACTGGCACTGGCTTGGTGTGCTTGTTTGCTGGCTGACCTGCTTCCAAGTGCTTCCAAATGGGCTTCCACAAATGTTTCCTTTTCTTGGTACTATCAAAGGCAAATGAGAATAGGCAGTAGAAGTTAATGCACCTAGGAGAAGAAGAAAGTTTATGGGACATGTAGCAAATCTGAACAAAAGAGTTTCATTAGTTCTGCTGCTCACAGAACAGTTTGGGTATTCAGTTGCTTTTTACTTTTACAAACATTCTGAATTGTTCTGCTTGTTTGTTTTCTGGTCAATTGATTCAGGGTTAAAAGTTGTTGGTAAAGTCAAGCAAAGCAGGAGAATTTTTTCACCAATTTTTCCCCTCTGCACATCCTGGATAGCACCCCTCTCCCATGAAGTGTTCACAATGGAAAAATCAAGCCAAATTAATGGCTGAAGAAGGTCATCTTCAGGGACTGGAGACATTTATGTGAACAGAAGTGAGAGCTACAACAATGCTGAAACTGGGCAGAAGGTCTCAGCAGTCCCAGAGCCATGTAGTTGCCCATTTAGTAACTTAAGATGCAGCTGTGCTGCCACCATTTCAGGTTTTTAATGAGATTTTTTACTTGAAAATTATCATTGGGTATATTCACACTGTACATAAGCATATGCCTTGTTCCCTGAACCTGGGGCATTTATTGCCTGGACTCACGTGCTTGACAGCAGAGGTATCTGAAATCCGCTGCCAACGTCTGTGTTTGGGTTACACACCTCCTAGTTACACACCATGTAACGCTCTCCCTGTCAAGTAACAGGGAGAGTGTTAGCTCCTGTACAAAATCCTCTGTGCGCCGAGCAGCTTCATGCAGGCAGAGGGGTCATGCATGTGCTAATATGTTTCTGCATAGCCAGACTCCTGGTTTTCTCTCTCCTTTAAAAACCTGAGGATCCTCTCCTACCTGTGCACAAACAAGGATGGGAAGACTGTTTTGGGTTCAAATGTTAACCCC
>WYDI02027235.1:0-91219 GCA_009867235.2 Psittacus erithacus | reverse complement strand
TCCCTGCCCATGGCAGGGGGGTTGGAACTGGATGATCTTAAGGTCCTTTCCAACCCTAACTATTCTATGATTCTATCTGATATACTAAAACCCCTTTGATTAGCTGAAATCTTACTTGACATCTTGTAAACTATTTTTGACTCTCTATTTTGGATGTGATGAGCATGTTAGCCTCCATCCTTGAGGGAGTTTGTTTAGTGATTCTTTTTTTACACAAAACACTCTGCCTGGAATATTTTTATCCTTAAGATTCCTCATTGCGATTACCTTCAACAATGGTGGAATATTTCTCTACCTATAATTTGAAGAAAAAATAGTCTACTCTGTTGCAGAAGGTATCTACTCTTCTTGTAGAATATTTTAAAAAATACATTTTTATGGACGGTAAGGTCAAACTTTCAGTTTGCTTTGCAATGTGTTAGTAGAAGTTTCAGTACCTTGACTGCTTTGTCACTGGTGTGTGCTCTCATTCATTTTTTGTTGTCTTGTGAAATTGCTTCCATGATCACGTTAAAAACAAAAGCAACGGGGCATGTAGTACACAGATAATGAGAGTTCTGTTTATTCCTATGTTTGATGTCACTCAAATAATTTCTGGCTGTTCCACACCACTTTCTTCACATTGTTTGGCACATACAACTTTCCATTTTGCATTCTCCTAGAACATATTCTCACTGACTAGGAAAGGTGTGTGATAAATGAGATGAAGGAGTTAGAACTTGAGATGTTCTTTGAACCATGTTGCAAGACTGTCTTATGAAATGCAGTCATGACTGCATAATGTAGATGGTTATAAAAATAAAAGTGTCCTGGACAAAATGTGTCGATGATGTGTTAGGAACCTGTGACGTGTTACTGAACTGGAAATGGTCATTGCTACCTTTGTCTTTGTCTTTGGTGTAGCTGAAAAATCAAGCATTAAACAAATATTCTGGATTTCTCTTGTTACAACATATTAGTGATTAGATACAATGAATTGTGGATGCAGATTGTGGACCTGTTTTACAGAAACATTTCTGCTGTGCCTTTGTACTTCATGAGTAAACGTTACTGCCTTTAATAAGACCTTTTATAAAGAAACAATAATCAGAGTCATAAATCAGAACTGCATGGGAAAGAGCTGCCCTTGGGTACTTCAGTAATTAATACAGCAGTTAAACGAGTTAACTTGATTGCAGGATTCCCTCAGTTGATGTTTATAGTGGATGGAAAACAGCTAAAGGCAACTAATGATCATGTAACTGAACCAGCATTTTAAGCTGCAGTACTGCTCACAGGTCCTGAGCTCAGCGTGCAAGCAGTTGAAAAGTTTGATATTTTTTGCTGGTAGAGCAGGATTAAAAAGTTGAATGGTACACTTTGGTCATGGGGAAATGTGCTTAGATGCTGACAAGTCTGAACTGGGAAACATTTGTGCTTTATTGTAGCTGTAATTACAATAAAAGTAATATTGGATTAATTGGGTAAATTGTGGGTAGCTCCTTAAAGTTAATTTTCTTAGAGGATATGATTTTGAAACTATTTTTGCTGCCCTTTTATGATCCAGTCAAATCTGTTAAATTGTACCTAAAGTTTTTTTCAAGTTTAGTTTCTTTTGCTTTTCCTTTACGAGAAAGAATTTGAGTACTTTCTCTCACTTGAGAACATGATTTTTTTTCCATAGGCTCTGTACTTCCATCATGATGTAACTAAAAATAGAAGCAGCGTATAAAAATAGGCCTTGGCATTTTAACTTCTTGGCGCTGTCTCTAGGGCTGTTCCTTCCACCTCAGGCTATGACCTTCCTACTGAGGTTCAAAAATGTGAAATGAATGTGGTAAATTATTCCTCGTTTGTGTTACGAACACTGTACTCTGCCTGTTGTATTAATTAGGTTCCAGAATGATTCTTTTACTTCCAGGCCTACCTTGAAGTTACAGAAGGCTGAAATCCCAATGGTCTAGTTGGGAATTTAACAAATAGTTATGTGGGATTTTTGTCTGTTTCTCAAAAGAGAAAATATAAGGTAACTAAATTTGTTGTTCTGTGTATACCGGCTTTACATGCAGTGTAAAGCTGCATGTAAAGAGTTTTTTCTCAATTAATCATTGCGTGATTATTTTTTAATAGCATTTATCAATGCTATTTATATGATAGTATTGATAAAGCTCATAATACAATTATTTTTTTAATAAGATATTTGGTTTATTAGTTTATAAAAGGTCACCTGAAAATTAAGGGAAACATTCAGTCCTTAATGGAACGTAGGAGTCCAGTTAAGGACAGTGGAAAACTGTCTAAAATTCCCACCAAGTAAGCTAATGTAAACTAATGGTACACACTTACATGTACAGCATGATATATATTTTAAAATAAAGCTTTTTAACAACTTTTCTTATAAATAGTGTAATTCTCTTTAAGTCATCTAGTTGTTGTGTTTGAGGCAAATCTATATATATAAGGGTCCCTGTCTTTAAAGAGTCTATGGTCTCTGCTGTCTTATCTGTTTCTTTTGGAAAGCTGTGTAAAAACCTAAGTATTAGGTAGTGAGAAGTCAGGAGCTGAATATGTCTAGAGATCAGGAGGAATGCTATTGTTTGGAGAACAGATACACCAATGCTCAGTAAGCAGAAGGTGTATTGGGTTGTTCTTAGTTCTGCTTTCTTAGATAGTTTGGGTTTAGCACCTCACAAAACTTAGTTGGTGCAATTAACATTCACTTTGGTTTTGCAAGTGCTGATGCTGTTTATGACATACCATAGGGTCATATTTAAAGCCAGGAGACATTCAGAAAGCAATGCACTCAATATTTTGATTCTTTTTTTTTAAATAAGATGTTTTTAAAAACACCTTAAAAAAAAATGGTATTCTGTTTCTATTTGTGTATTTCTATATGAAATAGACTTAAAATGGGGTTATTTTTTGGTTTTGGTTCTGAGAAAATTGCCACCTGAAACAGCGATAACAAAAAACATCTGTTGAGGAAGTACAGAAAGAAAAAGGAAAGCACTTTGAGGAAGCCTGCTTTATATTTGTACAGGTATGAAAAGCAGCTAGTCAGGTAGCATGAAATAATAGAACAGAAAGAGGAAGAAAGAATTAAATGATGTCACAACCTAAATGACCCGCCCATGTTCCTTCCATTCATTTCTTAGAGAATCATTGTCTGTGAAATGGGTCTGCAAAATAAAGAAACTCATCAAAGTTTTTTATAAATCCGGTTTTATTGTGTCAAACTTCCTAAACTGAAAGCTGCTTATGTACTGGTTTTATATTTACTTTGACATCATTGCCAGATATTAGGGGCTATATTGTTACTTTTAAGTTAGAGAAGGCTCTGGTACTTTCTTATGCTTTTGCTTTCATACAGGTTTGCTGTCAATATCTTGTTACCAGTTAGAGATGCTTTTCAGGGAGCTGCTTTCAGGATTCACTCAAAGGGTTTTAGGAAAGACTGAGAAGACAATTCAGCTGTTTCCTTTTTGTGTTGAAAAAGGGACAGCACCTATTTTGCCCGTGGCTATCTATCAGCTAGAAAAGAAAACATTCAGAGCTGTTAAATCAGGAAAACACTTTTTTTTTCTTTTCCTTTTTATTTATTTTTTTTTCCCTGTAGGCAGGAAAAAAATTAGGTTTGTTTACATTAACAAGCAAATGGTAGTCTAAGATCATACAGTATTTTAAATACTATGTGCCAGCAGAATGTTTTCCTTATTTTCCAATATGCTCACTGCTGCAAAAAAATTAAAAATGCAGTATCTTCGGGTTATTCTGGTAGCCTTGTGGTGTGTTCTGTAATGGGATCTTGTGGGATTTTGCATTGGTGGGCATCGGAGAGTTGTATTAGTACTTACAGGAGAATAAGGATTCAGAGAGTTTGCTAGAAAAAAAGGTTGCTGCAGAATTGATCTTGTGAAGGTAATTGAACAGAGAAAGGGAGCTACTTCACAAGAAGCAGTGCCATAGAATTGTATCTGGCTGAAGTGTCTGTCTAGACTCTTGAAATACATTCTGCAGGAACTTGTATTTACTTTTCTTAGTTGTTCATTTTGGATGACAAAACAATGTTATCCACTGGAGCAGCAGGGAACAGGAGCTGCTAGTCTCACTTAGAGCAAGGTTAAATGACATGATAAAAATTACTTCAGTGAGAAGTCTAAAATAGCTGCCCTTGTAGTAATATTGGTGGCAACTGTAAACGTGGAAAGTTTCAGGAAAATGCCAAACTAGACAATGTGTATGGAAGTTAATTCACATTTCGTACATTTCAGGAGCTTCCAAGGAAGTTTGGGCTAAATAAAAAGGCACAGGATACAGCCCTCATAAAATTCCTACCTTTAATTCCAAGAGTAAACTAGCACATCCTGTAGTTTCATAACCCGTTATGTTTCAGAACTGCATTAATTAATTTACTCTGTATTTATCCTTCTTTTTCAGGAAGATGATTTGTTTTACTTTTCTATGAATAAGGAAGGATAAATACATAGGCAGGAGCAGGAGGTTGGAAGAAATTTATAGGAAAGAAGCCAAAGAGCAAGTCAGTCTTGATTAAAAGTAAACATGAAGAAAATTCCTCTCCACTTAAGAAAATCCTTGTTCTTTTTAGTCTTTTCTCCCCACCCTCTGAAGTAAACCACAAAGTACTATGAAACTCACCATTAACTAGCACAAGTTGACATCAAGGGGTGAAACTGTCCTTCAAAACCATAATTTTCAGTGGTTCCTTTGAGCCACAATTTCATCTGCTGAACAGTTGTTGGGGGCTTTTTCTCCATTGGGTTTTTATCTGTAAGAAAAGGTTGGGTGTGATTCACTGCAGTCAGTGACTGAGCCTGTGCTGGTTACACCCTCTGGGGTGCTTCTGAGTTATTACCCTGTCAGGTAAAAAGTGGACCTTTTTCAAATAAACATAATGTAATGAAAACTTGTGATATCTTTCAAAAGATGAAATGTCTTTAAAAAGCCTTTAAAAGACTACTGAAATTTTACCACTATAAATAATCATTTGCCTTTCAGATTTTTTCGGGAGTAAACAAATGGGTTTTCTAGACTGCTCTTGAGAGAGGTGGTTTTTTTCCAACTGTGATATCCAAATTCTTGCCTTTAAACATTTACATTTGACATGATGGGTACTTTGAAGCTTCAGGAATGCCTCTAAGTCTGAGTAATGTACTTCTCATTGCTTGAACCCTGAAAACAGTTCTTCAGGGAGATAGATGATAGAATCTGTAAGAGGAAATCTGAGTGGGGTTGTTTTCCAGCATGCATAGAAGTCACCAATTAACACTTTAAGAATAAAGGGACAGAATGAGAAAATGTAATAAACACAGTGTCAAATGAAAATGATAATTAAAAAAATATTGTGAGAGTGATTAGACCATGTGAAACATGAGCTCAGCTGAAGCACTGTTAAAAGGAATTGATACGGGCATGCATGTTAGCATGCTTACTCCTTGAGTCAGTTACCTGCTAACTTCATACCTAATGGGCTGTATGTAAACATCTGAGTGAAATGTTGATTGAACTTTATAACCTGATCAGTTCCATTTAAAGTCTGGACAGCTGAAATCGATGAAAGCTAAAGGACTGATGTCCGTTTTCCTTCTCCAAGGTGAAGAACTGTATGTTCTGTTTGGATTCCTTGGTGAAAACAGCACCTATGTTCACTTACTCAATAGTCTAATTGTCAAAAGTTGCTGTAGTGCAACAGCTTTAATGTTATTACTATGGATTTACAGAATTGTAATCTTTCATAGATTTCACCATCCTCTTTTATTAGTGTTTCTTCCATGACAAAGAAAGCCTGGCAAAGTAAATAGATGCTTCAAATTTTGTTCAACTGATGTTTCTGTGTTCAAACCAGCTATAGATGCTATTATACTTCAGGAGCCCTTTGAAAAGATTAATCTATCATTCTCTATCAGTTTCTCCTTGTGATATTTTACTGTTTTATAAATGGAAAATATGAATTTATCTTAGTTTAAAAGCCTCATAAAAACCAGAAGTACACTGATGTAGCATGCTACCCAAGAAACTGGTGCTAATGAACTTTAGTTCCTGCTTGTTAGAGATGTCGAGGAGAGCAATGTCCTTAGTTTCAAAGGTCAAAGACAGCAACTAGTCTACTAATTCCAGCCTCCAAAATGCATCATTTTGGATGTCATTGGTAATTAATAGATTTGTTTTTCCTGATACGTAAGATGAATTGGTAGTTTTTAGATTTGTTCTTTCTCTATTGTAAGAGATCTGGTACTCTGCTTACTAATAGAATTTAAGTGTGGAGTGGTATGTTGACTTGACATCAAAATGAGGTATTTACAGCTGTATGTAAGTATATTTGTAGCTCACAAATTCTGTGTTTCAGCCCATATGTTTGGATGGCCTGTATAAGAAGGCATTTTCCAAGTACTCTTTTTCTCCGCAGATTCATCTGTTTTTTCCACTTCCTGAATCCAAACATAGTTTATATGTCTGTTGTGTGAATACACTTAATTGTATGAGGATGGTGCTACTCTGTATTTGTTTGTAAAGGTTAATTATTAATTTGTAATCTGAGTAAAACAAAAATATACACATGGTAAGGCAATATATTTTTAAACCAGCACTGGTAGCTACATGCACAGTTAATTAATTTCACTGTAATTTTTGCTGTTGCTTTCTGTGCATAGTTATAAAACCACTGCGGTACTATTGATGAAAACAGGGGAGACTACTGCTGTTGGTATGAGTAGAAAATAAAAGCTGCTAGTCTCAGTGCAAGGTTAAGTGACATGATAAATACATTTTACAGCGAGGTTGCTGCCCTTATTGTAACACTGGTGGGAACAACAAAAAGGGAAGTTTCTGAAAAATGGCAACATAAACAAAGCACTTTAGGAAGCATTACCCTTGATATCATGCTTGAAAATATCTTCCAGATTACTTTATCTCTGCAAATTATTGCCCAAGCCGTGATGTTTAGTAAAAAAGAAGCAAGCAAATACCCAGCCCAGATCCTGTCTACAACAGCTTTTACCTATAGTTAGGAAATTAAACAAGCTTGCCCATGTTTACCAGTAAGATTGAATTGGTTTCCTTAGGTAAAAATAACATGCTTGTAAGCATACTAACAAATGTGAAGTCAGTTAACTGATTTCTTGTGGTGATTTGCTTTGTTTTGAATGAAGCACGCAGGAAAATTCTGACAAAGGATAAAGTTTTCCTCTAGGTCAAAGAATGCTGTATGAACATAAATAATCTTTACAATTTCTGAGTTGATTTCTGTCACTGGAGTATTAAAGAGAGAATGGAGAGCCGGAGGTGATGTCTTGGAACATAGGCCTTAACACCTGTAGGGAACAGACTTCTCTCAATAAAATATGTGAGGTGCCTTATTGAATGCCTGTTTATATAAAACATAGCTATATCGTGATAATGTGTAGGTAAAGCTTGATTTGACTACTTATGACTCTAAGCCCATTTCGTTTTTACTGTGCTCTCAAACTTTGCCAGATTTGCTCCAGTGATAACACTGAGCTGTTGTCTCCCTCTTTCTGAAAAATATCTAAGCCTCAAGAAACAAATATGGATCACATAAAATCCTAAATAGCCACATTGAATCTGAATTCTTTCTATCAGTTATCTCTATTTGTATGAATAAGTTTAGTTTAAGTCATATTGATCGCAAATCAGAGTTGAAATTAGAAATTGGCTTTCATCAGCTCAAGGCAAATTAATCTCAAGGCACTGCAGCAGATTATATTCACTTTCTGTTAGTGAACTTGGCAAGCAGGTTCAGTTAGAATCCAAAAGTGCAGCAGGAGGACTGTATCCCAATATCTTGATGTGACAGCTACGAAGGGAATTACTTTCTGAAACAGAAGAAGGGAAACTGGAAACATTGTGGGGGTGGATGCAGGCAGATATGACAGGATTCTGAGAACCTGGGATTCCTGATGGCGTAGGCCTTCAGAGACCACCCACTAAGCTCTGGCAGGTAATAATCTAGGAAATTATACTACACTTACTTTAATGAATCTGTTAAGATGTTTGATCCAAGATCTTCATTACACATACAGGAATGCTTTTGCTGCTAGAGCTCTGTTATTTTACCATGTTATATTGAAGACAAGAACGGATTTTAGAATGGATTTTGTCATGATGTAACATCTAGTTAAGTGAATAAAAGTATGACCAAATTCTATAGAACTTAGCATCATTATGTTCCTATATGAGAAAAATAGCTGAGTCAACTTAATCCTGCTTTTATTGAATGGTACTGGCGTGTATCCTCGTGCTCTGCATGTGTGTGCCTATGTGGGTAATTATATTGTAAAAATCTGGCAGGCAGAAGAATCATTGCCACTAAAGATCTAAGATTTAATCCCCCCCAACTGTAATGTTTCTACAGAAACATTACTACGCTTTCAACAGCGTAACTCTGTGCAAATGATGGAAATTACTATTTGTAAACATTTAAAATAAGGTGTTTGTGTTGTATTACATAGCCTCATTCCTTTGTCACAAAGCCACCAGGCAGATTTTCGTCTTACAGCTAACCAGATTAAGCGTTCTGGCTCGATCTCTGTATGCTATTACAAAAGCATTCCATCATCTCCCCCTCCCATCCCTATCAAGCTTGATCAGTTATTTTAAATCTGGAATTTAAAGCAGTATGTATGTAATTGGGGAAAGAAATGGAATATATTTATTGGTGGCAAGGGAGTTCAGCCTCTAGTGGGGCAAATGGCAGTGTGCATAATGAGGTTCATTGCATAAGATTTAGTAGCATTGTAAAGAAATTCCTGTCAGAGTGTGGCTCTGATAGGACTTATCAAAGAGTACATGCTACTTATCTGTCCTCAGCAGAGAACTCTAACTCCATTTAACTGTCAGCACATCTATAATCCTTCCAAATCTGGAATTGTTGGTAGAGTGCCAAATATCTTGGATTATGTATTGTCAGAAAGAGGAAGATCTGTGATTGTAATATCAAACAAAGCAAATGTAGCTAGCTAATGAAATGATGCTGAGCTTTTCATATGACATAACATAAGCCCAGATTTTTGGGTTGTTGGGTTTTGTTTTTTTTTGTTTGGAAACATGAGCCATTTCAGTGTTGTGTTGGAGATGAGCAGAGAGATAAAGACTTTGGGGATGACAGCTACTTATCTACAGATAGCACAGACAAAACTGGCAATTTGGGGTTGGTTTTTGGGTTTTTATATGATAAAAGTCTCAAGATACGCACTGTTCTGGTCAATTTGTATCTTTGTGGCATTACGAACATGGTATTAAAATACATTGGAAACAAGACAACGTTATAGCATTCAGCAATGAAAAAATAACACCAAATAGGACAGAACAGCCCAGTGCTGAATTGTATGAGTGACAAGTAGACTGTTTTAATTTTAACTCCATAAATCAACATCTGTCTGCTTGCTATTTTATCTCTAGAAGCATACACACAGACACGTGTGTATACAGGCTCTGTAAAGAAATATATTTTAATTTGGGGCTAATAGAGACTGTTGTTTCTCTCTTAAATCTGAAGTGCTATGTTAAATCTCAAAACAATTTCTGCCAACTGCGGTACCAGGCGTTAGTTTAGGGATTCTTTCAGTTTCTGGTGGTTGTTCCTGCTCCCCCTTTCTCAGCCATTGCTTATCTAAAATTGCATGTTGTTGACAGTTCTGCTGCTGATTTATGTGGCAGTGACAGTCATGTATGAAGACCCAGACCAATGTAACCAGTTCATGTCATCTCAGTTCCTTGTCAAATGGGTAGATTTTCATCGCTTTCAGTTCTCTTGATACAGCTGCCATTAACTTTTGGCATTCTTGCTGTGAAGACTGCAGCACCTTATATCTGTACCTGTCTGTAAGATATGTCTGTTAACAAAAACATTTAAAGGAGGTGACTAATTCTTGTCTCCTACTCAAACCAAACGAACAATAAAAACTCCTGGCATTTTTTTTCTTCACCCTTAACAAAGCTCTTGGGCAAACAACTCCTACAAGCCTACATTTTTCTCCATTTCCTTTTCAGCTCAGCAGTAATAGCAGTTAAATCTAGTAAAATAAATGTTGATTGATGGAGTTTGTTCATCATGCCAAGCTAATGAGGCATCAGAAATATATTTTTGAATGTGTAAAATTCATTGGGGATGTCGCTACAGTTGGATAAAAGATACAGTGTCTTCTTGATTCACTTGTCATGGAGTCAGGAACTAGCTCAGCGAATCACTGTTCATACAGATTTTTTCAACCTGCAATGTTGAAAATAGATTCTTCTTCAAAATTCTCCAGAGAAGGAACATAACACAGCAAGCCTGTCTGGTTTTTGAGTTTATCCCCAGAGATGCAGTAAAATGGTGGAATTGGATCTCGGATTTCAAGAAGTAAAATAAATTAACGTTTCCATTTCTTTTCTGCTGACATACTCTGTTTACAGAATCTTGGCTGAGAGTGCTTTTGTGGCTCATCATTTACCCTTGTTTGCCACAGAACTGGCTCCTGTTCTAAAGGAAAAGGGTTACCTGTATATATTACACTATATATTGATAATAAAACTGTGATCTTGGTCTACTCATAAAGTGCAAGTCTGCAGTTAATGGTGAGAAAATGTCTGCCAGTGTTTAAAAATGCTTGTCATGATACAGGAGTTACAAAGGCAGTTGATAGCTGGAATTCCTTTCACCTGGGCATCTCGTTTGCATCTTAACTAGATCCTACTCATTTGTCTGAGAAATGCAGGTCAAAGAACCTGGTCAGAATCTGGTCATTTTCTGTATTCTGCTGTTCATCTCCAGGAGATTTGGGTTGAATGAGTGAATATGGATTCTCTACTAATTGTCAGTATTATTTGTGCTGGGAGAAGCAAATTAACCTTTGCTTGCAAAAATACCTCACTGCAGTGCGTATGTATTAAATCAGTGGCAGGTTTGTTATTCATGTTGATATCTTACTGTGTTTTGAAAAGTTCAAGTGTATAGTATTTTAACACCATATTCCTTTGGGTATGATGATCACACTGGTTAAAGTTTCCTGTAAATTGAAATGTTACTTTTAAGGTCATTGTTCTTTATGCATAAGAATGGAAAGAAAATATAAATGGAAATGAGCATTGCTATGGAAAATGTCAGCATAAAGTGTTTCTCTTGTGTATACAGAGTTCTGATGTCAAAGGTATTAAATGCCTTGGAATTTCTTTAGCTATAGTAAATGTTCTCAGACTCAGCTATTCTCTGAGTATCAGCTTGTCTGATTTGGAACTCAGTTGTGAGAACCTGACACATCTATCACGAACAAGAGAGCCAGGAGCAAAACCAGTGCAAGTGACAACATCCTGACTTGCCAGAGAAAATATTCTTGCTGTCCTTCTTCCTCCATTCAGGTTTTAAATTACCATTCTGCCTTGGGAAAAGTGTGCAGATGTCCTTCTAACCCAGACATGGTATGAAAAATTCAGCGCGGTAAATTAAAACAGAAGGTGGAGGCACTTAAACTGGATTTGTAAGGTAGTTCAGTTGATCATCTTTCATTAGCAAAGCCTTGAAATATATCTAAGTTTTTGAACCTGGTTTTCCTGGGATGAGATAGACTTTGAAACTGTGACATTTCCTCTGCAGCTGTGCTAAGTTACTGGTGCAATGACTGCACTAGTTTGGCTATGCCACCATCAGTGAACTGCACTCTATGGCATTGCCCTGACTGTAAAAGACCTACAGCATCTGAATCAGGTGTCATTGCTTAGGTTCATGTGAGCTGCAGCCAGAATACATTGAACTGGGCTTTGAGCTGACAGCGCAGGAATGGAGGCCCTAGTTCACTGCAGCACTGCTCTGTGTTGACTGCAGCCACAGCCCATGCAATATGAATTATTGCATTAGGTGGAACACAGATTAAACCAGCAATTCACATGAAGGGATGAATGCACAGGAGAAAAACTACATCTCAGGGCTCATGTTTTAAGAGTACAGGAGTATGGTTTGGAAAATCTTTTGCAAGCTCTGTTTCCCTTTCATTTGCTATCTTGCCTCCAAAGGGCTTAAGTAGATAAAACACAGATATTTTTTTTATTGCAGGTGAGGAGGAGTGTATGTAAATTACTCCAGGCTTCTTTTTGGTCTTATTTTGAAACCGCTAAGCAAGGAGTGCTGATGGTATTTTTATGATCTGTTAAGCTCCGCAAATGTTCTCAGGACTCATACAAATGTCTGTCAGTAGTTCAAGATTAAGCGTTAGCTCTTGGATACTGAACTTTATTTCTGCAAAATTCCTGTTAGCATTTTTTGAGCTGCTTACTACTTGTTTCTTTATTTTCCTAAGTGAAAAATAGGCGTAATTTTGGCAACCTCAGAAGTGTTACTCAGTATACATCAGCTGTGTGTTGTGGAGTCTCAAGAATGTGATCTTAAAAACATAATATGACCCGTTGGGAGAACTGCAAAGTAATTTAGAAATCATCCAAGTATCTACATATATAGAACAATGTTCATTATTGCTTTCAAAATATGTAGGGGGATGTTCCCTAGTAAAGTCTTTTGGAAGAACAGTTGAATTTTGGATTTGCCTTGTGAAGGTGTGCAAGAGCATACAGCATATCCACTAGATTGCTGTTCTTTCACAAGCATGTTCAAGTGACTCGTTTAGACAATATAAACTCTTAGTGGCTCCTCAAAGACGAGCTGTTTCGTTCCTTTGACATTTTTGTTGCTCTTTTCTGTACTTTTTCTTGTTTGTTTGTGTGTGTATGAATTGAGAGGGAGAAGGTGTAAGGGAAGAAACCTGGACTGAGATCCAAATCAGAGATAGTATTCAAGCTGCATGCACGCTCAGGGTTTATAAAGTAGTATAACAAGGTTCTTGTTTCCAATAATTACTACCATCCTGTTTGCTTTATTTTCCTTTAGTGAAAAGTAAGCTGGCTTTTTAATAGACCTATTTATTTTAACTTAAAAGCTGTTTCTCCCAAGTGGCAATAGTCAGTTCAGAGCCTACTGTTTTCTATGTGAATTTAGGATGGATGCTTTTTCTCCATATGCATCACTTTACATTCATCTACAGTATAATTTTGCCTGCTGCTTTGCCACCATCACCAACAGCATGACATTGTTGCAACTAACTTTATCCTGAGTAAATACTGTATTAAGATGTGTAATTTCAGAGCTGGTGTATATAGCACTGTTTAACTTTTAAATGCTTAACAGATCAAAATAATGAAAATGCTCCTATATCAAATAGTAGGAGAATGCCCACAAAGTTGAATAAGCTGGCCTCGATTATCCTTCCTGCTGTGGTGCTTTCATTCCCATAAGCCTGCAGCAAAGCACTTGGCCTAAAGATGTTCTTATGCTGTGGTCTCTCCATGGAAACAGTCTTAAACCATAGAAAACAATTCCATTTTAAAAAGGCAGAATCTCCTTTCCAGTTGGCTCCTAAAATAACTTTTAGTTCGGGCTCACACATGCTAACTGCAAGTTAACTAGGCAAAGGCTGAGGGATATTGTTAGAACCGTTTTAAGGGGAAAGGTAGGGACATGGTTATGACTGACTGCCGTTTCACTTACATTTCAGCTGCTAGTGTTGTCTTAATGATCTATTTCTCCACCACTGAATTTTAATGTTGCGGCCCTTTTAGAAAGCAGAGGATTATGAGCTTTACTAAACTCAGATTGTGTAATCCTGCCATTAGATAACTAATCTATTTTCAGGTGCAGAAATTACAGTTAAGGTCCCTTTTTGAAGCTCTTTTGGCAGTTGCAGGTCTGGGTGTGAACAACCTTGTTTGTATTTCCCTGCTCCTTCCAGACAAAACTAAAATGCCTAGGAAAGAGAATCACCATTTTGGTTTAGTCATAATTAGCCTTAATATTAAGCCCAGCAGGCATTTTAAGTGTCTATTAAAATTAAATTTGTATTATAAATTCCCTTGGAACTGAGTGTTGGTTTATTTTGCATACTTTTTTCCTTCAAGGCTCTCACATAGTAGATTTTCCTTGAGAGAAGACTGCATACCAGAAAACAAATCAAATTATTCTGACCATATGTCAGGGATACCCAGCAAAGTATATTTTGCAATGTGACAGCTTGATCCAAAAGACATAAACCAGTCTTTCCTGCTATAATGATTTTAGGTAGTGAGTGCTATTGTGAACAAATGAGGTGTTTTACTCATATGCCAACGACATAAATCCCCCCCATTATTCACAGGGTTGGGAACTGGAACACAAAGATAAGTCAAGACTTTCTTGAAGGAATGCCAAATCCTTTGTCAACTCTCTGAAATGCCTCTACTGAAATGACTAGATTATGTTGATTCCTTATCGCCAAGATAAACAGCAAAAGCTATACAATTGCTCCAGTCACGTTGCTTAAATTTCAAGGCTCCACCTTGCTTTAGTCAGCTTATTTCCACTTTATGACCTGTGCCCTACCAGCTTCTCTCAGTATAATGTTCCTTTTTGCAGCAAGCAGTCTAGTCACCTTTCAGACCCTCTGTGCCTATTATATTTCCTCTGATCTTGAATAATACTGTTTTCCTCTTGTCCTTTAACTCTTTCGTCAAGATTAACATTTCCATCAGCCTTCGAATGCTGACTCATTCCTGATCTCTTCTGACTTGTTCCCACAAACTGTGCTATGAAAATAATTTACTTGATAGAAGAAAATATATGGATAATTAAACAACATTGTATAATTTTCCTTACTCTTCCACATCTGTCAGGTGTCCTTCCTCTGAAGCCTAAAGATTAGCCTGGTTTTGTCTGTGTAATTTCAGAAGCTGCCCAACTGCTTTCCTTCCAGGAAGATCTGTACATTTTTCTAGTGTTTTTCATCCATGCGTTTTCAAGCTCATTTATCTCCCTTACTATTTCTACTCACATGTATTAAATTTTGTCTTGGGTTATTTTTTAGCATGGGGAAAAATGGGATTCTGCAATTGATTGATTTACCAAAGGAAGCTTGTAATAAAGGTAGGCACAAGCCTGGGCTTTCTTGATTCCCTGTCTTTGCTGCTATCATTTCTTCCTTTGCTAAGCTAAGGCATAGCAAGTAAACTTCCAAAGGGCTTCATGGTTTTGGTTACACAAATTTTAGCATCGTTTTTGTGTTGAGGGAATATTGTCTCTAATTACTCTGAGATGCTTAGAATCTCTCAGGAAAATGAAACCACGTTGCTTCCTGGTTTCTTTCTCAACTGCTTTTGTGTTTCTGTAACTTCAGTTAGGTACTGAAGAGAGCTAGATAAATCTGGAAAGTGCTGTTGTCAAAGGTATATGTTAGATCTTGGATAAAAGGAACGGATGATAGAATTGTTGTAAGAGTGAGTGCTTTATGCTTTGGTTCTATTGTAAGGTGTTCCGGAAGCAAAACTAAGACGCAGGGGTGCAGCTCATGCTGTAAGGATGCCTGCCTGCTTTCAGGTGGTGTTCTGCCCTCAGAGGTTGCATGGTGGCAGAAGGAACTGCAGGATGAGGAAGATAATTTATCTTCACTTAGTAGGCTTTCTCAGTGGTTAACGCCTGAAAACTTCCTTCAGACCACTAATGTAATAATGGAAGATAGCCAACACGTTTGATTTCCCATACTTACTGTAGCTGCTGCTACAGCCATCTGGAAAGAGAGATTTCAAGTCCACAGCACAAGAATGATCAGGAGATGGTTGTAGCTGTGAGGAGGTGAAGACACCAAAATGTCTTGCAGTGTTTCTGCTCCTAAGATACACTGGGCTGTGAATAGACCACTGAGGAGGTAAGAGGAAACCTGTACAGCTGGAGCTGCCCTTTGAATTAGTATTTTATTTTCCAGGACTGTCAGACCAGTGCTTTTCACATGCCCCAAAATTTAAAACCAATTGGAGATATTTCAGAATTGTGTGAGTATACACAGTCTAATCTGTTTAATTACTGGCTGACAATATGAAATCAGTTCTGAATGTATATCATTCAGTAAAATAGTAATTACCATAGCAACACACACTACATCTGAAACATAGCTCTTCCCTATAAAAGCCCAGAAACAGAAAGCCTGAACTCTTCTGACGGCTCTAAGAGCAATTAGTGAGGTTTCTTCCCTTTTTTCAAATCACTGTATTTGAAAGAGGCCGACAGATGTCGAAAGGTAAACAACAATCAAGTGTTGTTTCTGTGCTTCAGCTTTAATTAGGAATAAATCAGTGTATTCTGTCTTTTACAGCAGAGATTGTAACTGATTCTGTGCACCAAAGATAAAAGTGCAGTATAGGCAGGGATGTCATCTTGGTGCTTCTTGAGTCCTGCTCACACTTGGTCTAAGGAAAATACCTGTTCTGTGACCTTTTCCCCTTGGTCCTTTGTTGCAGTTCTCCTTCTCCTGGCTAAGAGGTGGCAATAAAGCTCCCAGGCAGGCAGTAAAGCTCAGCAGGGCGTTCCACAGGGTCTTCCACTGCAGGTTAGGATCTTTATTTCTTGAAATACAGTGGGTCAGATAGAGATATTTTATTGTGTCACTTTCATGTTCATAAATATATAGAGACTTGGGTTTGTGTGGATAGGTTGCGAAGGAGTATCGGAAAAGCACAGGATGGCTTCTGTGGGTATCCTCACGAAACGCTTCACTTTTAAAAATTACGCTTTCCCCCTTCTCCCCCTCTCCCCCCCAAAAAAGTCCTATTGGATCCTGATAAAATCGGTGTTGCTAAGTTTTATTTCTCTCTGAAGAGCATTAGTGAGTTTGGCAGATATTTGAAGCTAAAGGTGTGTGCAAGTACATGGAATCAGCAAGCCAAAGTTAATTGGAGGAATTTAACATGTTTCAGTCACTTTCTGTAATCACAATGGTAATATCTATGTGAATATTTCTTGATCTTGTTTGTGCATGTTGTATGTGTGAAGAGTTAAGTGTTTTTTCTTAACAGATACCATTACTTTGAGCACAGCTCATGTCTTCAGTTCAGAGTTCTCAGTCACAAAAAGACTTAAAAATTTGGTCTTCGGAAGAATAAAAAACCAGCAGTGGTCTTAGGTGTGTAATTTGTTCTTTTCTGTAGTTTAAAATGACAGAAGCAAGGATGAAGAGACTTTGCCCTGCAGGGAGTAAAAAGCTGCTGAGCTGGGTGAATGATGTATGGCTATGCTAAAAATGGTTTTCTTTCCAGAATGAATTTAGAAGTTATTGGGTCCATAATGTGAACTCTGTGGTCTGTTGCCCTTGGGGGTTTTTTTTGGTGTTTTGTTTTGGTGAGGAAGAGAAACTGTTTTCAAAGCTAATTTACAAAAGTGCTTATTGGATGTGCAGTTGATTTCCTGCCCGTTACTCCATCAGCAGCAGTAATTGTTCAGTAGGTGCAGTCAGGATATTTGCCCAAAACCCATTGAGGATTCACTCACAATCTCCTTGTCAAATACGTAGAAGTCATGACAAACCCTCTATCATAGTCTCTTGTTAATTTACATAAACCACAAGTGAAAAATAAAGAATCTGTTTTCTTCGTTCTGACATGGTGAAAGGGTGTTTTCAGTTAGATCCAAAGATACATGCTCTTCTGTAGAGAAAGTGCCAGTTTTCCATGCTTTTCAGTAAAGGGTCTGTCATGATTCCATACCCCATTTTCACTAAGATGTTCCATAATACTTTACCAATGTAGATTATCCAGGTACATAAGAATGTTACAGCGTTTACACAACTGATTTACACCATTTCATTAAGCAGCACCTAAACGCAATGAGTATTTTAAAGCCAAATTTTGCTAATCAGATATATCAGTTATATATATGTGTACAATTATTTACTGTATTTCTTGCTGTAATTTAGGACTATGTCAGAATATTTTAAATCAGCTTTTTAATGTGCAAAAGACTGTAGACTAACAGATAACAATAATTTTTACATTCTATTCTGCGTGTTCAGAGTAAGCTGTAGATAAACCAACCAATTTTTAGTAAGTAATTTATGTTCAGAGAATGGAATGACTTCTTTGGCTACCTGCTCAACATGTACAAAATACAAATGTATGGGGAAGGAACAAAGAACTGTTTTCCTCCAGCTAAATGCAGGATCATGTCTTTTTTCACCACTCTGTTGATTACTTGAAGCAGTAAGTGTTTGGAGTGACTGCATTTTCAGCGGACTAGTTCTTGGGGGTGTGAGGATACCAGTTTGATAACTCTACCTGTGTTTTTTATTCCTTATCCTATTTATAATTTTGTTACAGTGGATTTAAAATGTTTCTCTGTGTCTCTGTGGGGGAAGAATTTGTAGCTTTTAGTTGCTTAGATCCACAGCAGCAACAAAATTCTTTGGAAGGTCTTTTTCCAGGAAGCAGGAACATGTTTATATTTGCAGTTCAAATTGCTGCTTTATTTGCTTTTCTTTTTCCTACCCTGTGCTTTCTGTGTTTCCATAACAACAGAAAAACTCTTTCTATAGTGCCTTAGTATTTTTTCATCAAAATACTTGGTATGTTTCTCCCTTTTCTCTCTTTTTTTGGATTGATACTGAAATGAGTACAAATTGGAACGCCGAGTGGGAAGAACAGTTCTCTTTTTCTCTTAGTAAGGTATTCATAGGTCAAGATTGCCTCTGACTTGCTGAATTCAAATACATTTTTCTGGGAAGCATGCCTGCAATCTTCACATTTTCCACAGGGTTTTTTTCCTTATTATTCTGCAGACATATATCGTAGCAACTCAGTCTCCAGCCAAGGAGCGCTGAGAAGAGCTTGCCAGCACTTCTCTGAGCTTTGACAGGAGGTGATGGCTTGGGAATGACAAGGTAGGCTTAAGAACACTCTCTGCTTGTTAAGTCATATTCTTACCAGCCAGATTGGCCAGGCCTTGGTATCAGTGGCAGGCTTCAGCAGATGCACCTTTTGGCAGTGCTGTCTGACTAAACGGGCTTAATTTTATTATTTTTAACCACACTTGTCAGTTTGAAAGCACTAATTCAATTTTGTATATGTGTGTGCATCTCTAGAGAGATTATTTGTGACATGAAGACTAGAACGGAGAAATTTCGTGGCTTTTCATTGATTTTTTTATTTTATTTATTTTTTTTTTTAGGTTTTTCCCTCAAGGCATCCTCTTTTGCTGTTTCTGCTTTAAATTTATTTAAGCCTTAGATTTGTTAAATATCATTAAATTTATGTAGCAACTTTTGATTTCAGAATGAGAATCCTACAGTAATTGTGAACAGAGAGTAATACCGTGTTGAGGTCACTAGGTTATAATTTTTGGGGGTGTGATATTACATAATTCATCTGGGAAAATTAGTAGTGAGGGGTTTTAGTAAAGTTTTGGTGTTACTTTAATCATAAAGAAGTGATCCTGTTTATTAAAGGTAACGTTTTAGAATTTCAGCACATAGGGAATCAGTGTCACTTGTGTATTTTGAACGCTGGTAGTCTTTAAATGAGCATGTACCTGTTTTCTTATCATGCAGAGGCCTCATTCAAGGTCAGTCACTGTTGACAGCAATACTCTCTTTGCAATTTCTTCGCTTTTTATACCAATCATTAGAAAAACTGAATAGTTGATAGCATATAATTGAGTTAATCGTTTGATAGTGTTCAAGTCAGCGTTAGTGTTTATCTTCTATCCCAAAGTGTCTGTTTTGTGCCATATCTTTAGTAAGAAAAAATGAAACAACAGTTAATAAGTGTAAACATTGGAAAGGCAATTGGGAAGACTTTGTTGCTATGGATGTATTTTTCCTGCTGTTTGTGCAAAGCTCCTGCTTTTTATTTTTTTAAACATTCCTCATAAAATTACTAAAGTGTTAAACCAAAGGTATTCATAATAGCTGAAAGTTTTGTGCCAACAGGTTTTTGTGGGTACACATTCTAATATATTAGTAGATGGCAGCACCTGCAAATTTACAGATGTAGGTATGTCTTTGTGCAAAATCCAAGTTCTGTTTTGGTTCTAAAGATCAATTGCTGAGAGTTTACTTCCAAAAAACATTGTAATATTCACAGTAAATATAAATCGTAGATAGAAAAGGCTAGTCATTGTGGAACATTACTTTTGAAGATGATGTATGCTGCATATGGAGGTTAGTGCAAAGAAAGCCCAGTTTGTTTTGTGCCTGCTTCATTCTCATCTTGTGTGTCAAAGCTGTAAACCAAACTCTTAAACTGCAAGTGTATTAAAGCCTCTTGGTTTACCAAAGTGCATTGAAAAGTTTCACTGGATGCAGATCTTATTCCAAGTGGTGCTAGAATGTTTCCTTTCTTTCAGTTCCACAAAATTTGGCGTAGTTGTTAGAAGACTTCTCCACTGGACTTTGGCATTTGACTCGCTGATCATTGTTCCTTACTCCATTTATTTCCACTTTCACTAGCTTCATTAAGTATCTCCAGATGAGGATTTAAAAAGATGGGTTGGAGGTCACATCATCCTCGCCAACTTGTAATTATGTCCCTATTATCTCTAAAATCAAGACTGATCTTATTAAGTAAGGAGATTTCCCTCCCACTCCCTTGGGCATGCTAACCTGATTAACACAAGGTCATTCTCAAATTCTTTAAGTTGCCTGAACTACTTGGTTTTTTAGCCATATCCTAACAAATATGTTGCTTTCCATCCTGTGCAAGTAGGTTGTCCATTGTGTCACACTCCTGAGCTCTGTGTACTTTGCTGTGTATGTTGGCCTCGTATCTTGAAGATCAGCATGGTACACTGCAGTCTCCAGTTTTGTGACTGGCCCTTCAGAGTAGCATTCACATGGATCATGAATCCTGGAGCAGAAGTGTTCTGCTTTGTCCTGGCTGCATTCCAAGGCAGTTTTATTCTCTGTTATTTTTCTTTACTTCCTTACAAATAGCAGCAGGGTATCCAGGTATATACATCAGTCTTGCAGAGTTCAGAGAGTTTTTTAGCTACCAGGGCACCCTGGCAGACATCTCAGTGCCATCTCAAGATGTTGGATTTCAGTTGTTTCAGATCTCTGCTCTTAGTCTTTTTCTGTTTGTTTTGTTCCTTTAGAGAATTGTGGAGAAAATACTGCCTTTGGCCGCTTGGTCTATACTTTCTGTGCTGCTTCATGCACTGTATATCAAGCAGCATAGAAGTCACTCTTTAGCTCAATATTGTGTCCAGTTCTTCAGCATGCAACTTAAATACAGACTCCAGCAGGTCTGCACGAAAGGGCAGGCTTCAAAATATGGAATTCCTGTCCAAGGCAGGAACAGTAAACCCAAGCATGTTCTTTGATACTTACCAGGTGATCGAATACTTCTCTCTTTAGGAAGCTCTCTCGTAGATTCAGCTTAGAAAGTGAACAAAACTATGGTCTGCCACTGGGCTGTAAATCTTATTGACATACAAGTCATATTCAGTAAGCTTTTTCAGGATGTAGTAGTACATTTTAATGTGCTGGGCAATCAGCTGGAGGCAAATTATTAACAAAAAAATAAGACTGGTTTTGCCTTTTGTGTTGCTAACTGTTTCCTTAGACTGTAGGCGTCTGTGTGAACATGAAATGTCCGGGTTTAAAGCAGTGGCAATTTACCTGTCTCTGCATGAAATTAGTAATTATTGATAAGGAGATGCAGATGGAACAATTCTGCGCTGGTTTAGAAATGATGTAGGCGTTGGATGCATTTACAGTAATTACGTATTTACAGCTAAAATCAGAACTGGAAGAAAAAAGATACAGGACCCTGTTCACAAAATCTCATGCCCCTCCTCTTTTGTGTTTGAAAAATTAAGCAAATGTTCTTCTAATCCATATACACCAGGCATAAATGCAGTTGCTGCCTTTGTGTAATGTATGCATTGCGTATTTCCAACACCCCAGTGGAGTCTGTTTGCTATTTTTTGTTTGCTACTTCAGTTCATAAATAACCAGTCTTTTTGGAAACAGGAGGAGAGAATATATCACGAATCCATATAGCCTTTTGTGACTCCTTATATATTCTGAAAGACTTCGCGCTACTGGAATGTTCCTCTGCCTGAAGCAGGGAGGAATATGGGTTTCATCAGGCTCCGCAAAGCCATGCCAGGTATGGGAAAAGTGGTTTGTAATAAGCGTTAGGATATAGTTTATTCTGTCCTAATCCTCACAGTGATTTATTAATTCATTTCAGTAATTCATTTGAATGAAATTATATTCTAGATTACAGTGCAATAATAATAAATCCTTTGCTGCATAGTATAAAGGGGAGTTTTGAAAAAAACCTGTCTTCTCTAGGTGTCAATTTTTGTGTTGCCTTGTTGCCTGAGCTCCCAATTTGTTTCCAGTCTTACAGATGTCTATGATTTGGGGGCAGAATTACCCATGGCCGAATTCTGCAAGGTTCTTTGATAGCTCAGCTATTTATGTTGCTTGGAGAAATCTGCACATTCATCACCGGGTTTATTTGCTTGTTTTACTGTATGAGGAACTTTTGTACAGAAAGCCGAGAATGGTTGACTGTTCTGTCTTTACATGTGTGTGGGCATCACAGCTGAATGCTGGTTGTTTCCGGCAGCCTGATGTGCTTTGTGGTACAGGAGATTGCAAGTCAGCTTCATGGTGTTCTCCTGTATTGGTAAATTTTAAAGTATGAAGTTGGTATCTCCAGAGATCAAAGATCTCATTTATAATGGCTTTTTGTGCCCTTGTTGTTCCAGTGCCAAATCTGGGAGGAGGAGGTGTGTGTGCAAGGGGGGAATGTGAGACTCACTACTTTTAATCAAATTGTTGCTTATATTATAGTTTTGGCATGTAATGTGTGTTGTACACCAGAGATTATTCAGCTGTTGAGCCTGCTGGACTCTTGACATTTGTCACTATGTTAAAAACTTATTCAAAGACATAAAATAAAACACTTAGGAATGAACTTCAGGCAGACAAATCCAGCTGTTGCATGTAAAAATGGCTACAGATGTCCTCAACAGAAGAAAGGTTTTCACACGTTGTTATAGCAACAGAAATTCAGTAGAACTTTAGGATTAGATATTGTCTATTTCTTCAACATTTCCATTTAAAAAGCATCCCAAATAACTTGCTTTTTTAAGAAGCACTGAGATTTAATAGAAGTTACACAGTATATTAATTCCAATTTACAGGTTATATCTGCTGCTTTTGCATGATACAAAACATGAGCTAACGTTTTCTTATTAAGTGGTCTACTGTCAACTTGAAATACATTTTGTGTTACCTGTGCAGAATTCGTAGATGTGGGACACCAGTTATGTTTTACTCTCACTGTTAGCACACGCACACATGAAATCATATAATCACATTCTTCATGGAATTAGTTGTGTTGTGGCTGAAAGTCTGGAGATATGATGAGGAATTTATGCCGATATTTTGTTTTTCAGGGCTAGTGTTCTGACCTGAAAACACAAATATTTCTCCTGTGACTAATGGAATTTATTTTAGCAAGTGTCAAATCAGCTCATTCTTTGTTTTGCAGCTGCTTTTGCATTGGCTGTGATTTGTATTCTGGGTATTGCCCCATGGTTCCTTTCCCTAAGTTTAGGGGATTGACATATGTGGCAGCAAGACTAATATTTAATTAGAAAAGCTTGTCATTCTGAGTGCTTCTGTTTAGCAGCATTTTGATATGTTTTAGGCCTCTGTTTAAAAGTTGCTCTGTCTCTCTTTTTTGCCGGACATTTCTTTATGCTTTGTTATCTGTCCTAATTTCATGATTATATGAACAATATTTAAACAGATATCTACCTCTCAAACTGTGGAACTAACCTGAGAGCCAAATCATTATTCTTTTCATGGAATTAATACTTCACTTGCCCTTCTCTCCTCTCCCTTTGATGACTGAAGTATTTATATTGTAGGTTCTTTGGGTCAGGAAGCTTTTTCTGCTGTATGCAGTAGCCATCACTTGAAGTGCCACTGGAATACAGTAAGTGGCAGTCCAGACGCTGTGATTTCTAATACATATCGGTGTATTTCTGTACTGGGGGACTTGAGTAAAAGCATTGCCATTGAGGGCTGTGTGTTAAGTAAGTCCTTCAACTCCAGTTGCCACTACACTGCTTTTACTGCCATCCTTTCTTTGTGCTTTACTTTCACTGCTCCTTTACCCTCTTCAGCCTTTGTATTGTATCTCCAAGCTGGTTTATTTTGTATGCTCACTCACTTGCACAGAGGTGACAGGAATACTGTCCTCAAAAGTGCTGAGTGACAAAGAAGACACGATTAGGATTCTAGTCACTATCACTTGGCAAACTAATAGATGGAGCTGCAGAAGGAGCAGCGTGTGAACAGAAGAGTTGCATGGGGCAGATGCAGAAGTAGAAAGCGTTGTGTAAAGACAGTGAGAAAGTAGTGCAACAGCTAGGTAGTGTTCTGTTTTGATCATACACAGTGTAATTTCTTTGTGATGACCGTTAGCTCAGGAATTTGTAAAAATGGTGACAAAAAAGATGACAGATTGATATAGGGAATTCCAGTTAAATATCCCCAAGTACTGTACCACTGTCACTGTCAAAATATAATGTTATCTTTCAAAGGAACCTTGATTTGCTTGAAAGCAATTTTGCTGATAAAAATGTGCTTCTGAAATAAATCATGTGTAAATCTGAGGTATCCATTGGTTGGTTCTGTGCAGCTAAGTTTGCAAATTCATTCTCACTTGCACTGGTAAGGAATTCCAACCTTTCAATTTCAATTTCTGGGAAGTACAAGGAGCCTTATTTTTATTTATTCTAAGTTATAATTTGAAATATTCCTGCTATTGTGTACAAAGATACAGGGAACAAATGTCTAATACCTGGAAAATTAATGCAAGCAGTATGAGACCTAAATGGAGAATATTGAGCATATTTTACTGCTGCTTCAGTGTAACTTACATTGCAGAAGCGAGTTTGGGTTTGCTGGGTTTTTTTCATTAGACTTCAGGTTTGTTTCCATATGAAATTTGGTCTTGAAAATTACTATGACTAATAAAATCTTTAGGTCCTAACTTAAAAGAACTTAGGTCAGCCTTGTACACCGTAGGACCATATTAAGTAGAATCATCTGGGCAAAAATAGATCGCCAGAGTGCGAGGGACATCTGTGTGATTGGAGATATCCTTGTTTGAATAAACTTCTGTACGTATGGAAAAAGTACATTTCATCAGTTCTCTCTACTAAAATCCACATACTTTTGAATCTCTGAAATTGGCTATGACTTGTATGATAAGCAGTGGTTTATGTCAGACCCAATCCACGTGGTCCTGTGTTTGCAGAAGTGTCTGTAGTTCTGACAATTTTGTAATGCTGTAACTGTGTGATGTTTACTTTTTTATGTAGGAAAGGAAATTGAAAATGAAACATGAGAATTCAGGGTCATGGTAATGCCACATTGTCCTTCTGGATTCTGAGAGCTACTGTTCTTATCATATCTGTCTACCTTAATGAATCAGGAAAATGCAGCTTTTTACACGAACAGAAATTGCTTCTAGTTTTTCCATTTTAGCTATCTGTGTGTTTGTGGTTATCTGTTATCAGTATCGTAAAGTAATCCTGGATGATTTAGAAAAGTGTTCCATATAGTCTTCAAGTACAGAGGAGAAATGGTATTGGCAGTCAGGCTTCTTTAAGGTAACTCTTTGTAATAGCTTTTTATCACTGCAATTTGATTTCCTTCCTTTGTTGTTGGGGAATAAGGATGAAAGTAAACAACAGTTTTCGTAATTGAAATCAGTTAACTTCTTGCATTCCGTCTTTGTGTAGTTACCTTCTTAAGACTTTAGTTTAAAGTAAGTGAATTAATGGGGGTTTTAGACATACAAGTTATTAAAAATTGCAGCTAGTTTTCGAATTAGTATTGACAATACAGTTAAAGAAATAAATAAGTTCTAGGCCTGTTGAATTACTAGAAATCAAAAAATTAATGAAAATGAAGAGTATAAAGGTAGGGTATGTATTAAAGGCACAGTATGTGTAATTATTTGGTTACTTAGCCTTATAAATAGCATACAGAAATCATGTTACACAGAGTTGCATACAGAATAGAGCAAAAATGTGCTAAAGGATTGCCTTAAAAAACCTCAAGCTAAGTACCAAGGTGTAATAGTTAAGCATGAAAATAACTTTCCAGGAGACCTTTTTTACCTTGCATATTAGGTCTTTCACGAACAGCATAGATTTTCGTTTTTAGATCTAGTTCACATGAGGATAGTCCATCAGAGACATCCTCTCTAGCATGTAATTAAAACTGTGTGTTATCTGAAGAAGAATGCTATCCTATCTGAAGAATGGACCTGATTGTATGGAATAATTCTGTAACTTGGGGAAGATCTTGCCAGATTCAGTTCAGGAATAGTCAGTCATGTTTCATTCAATGACCTTTTGTGTTGGCTTTCTCATTCCCTGCTTTTGTTAGCAGATAATAGTCCAGTTTAAAAACACTGGTAAATATTCCCATGAAAACAGTAAGTCAGCATTACAATCCACTTATGATTTAATGTTAGATGTAGTTTCAGTTAATACTGCCGTGTTTGTTCAGTGGGACCTTGTCAAGTGCTCAGTAAACAAATCTAAACAAATGGATGCGAGAGAGTGAAACTCTTCTGGATTGCCTGCCAGGCTTTCCCTTATTCATGATCAAGATCTTTCTTTTTTTTTTTAATAAGTTGACCTGTTTAATGATACAAATGCCTGTGAGTATAATTAAATTGAATTCTGTGCTTAAAGTGACCCTCTGATTCATGGGCATTTGCAGTGGAAAGAACAAAAATAAAATTAAAACCTATTGAAAGGTACAGTAATTAAGTCTCTCCATTCTGATTATTACCAGCTGGGATGAGAACAGTGGATAAGCAAAGAGTACTGCTCCAGCAAGAGGCTGCAGTATGGTGTACCCAGAGATATGTCTGCATGGAGACACTTCCCTAGGAAAAAAGGTTTTATTATTTTTAATAGGGCAGAGAAGGCTTAGAAGAACTGGAATCATTATGGAATCATTTTTTACAAACAGATGTAAAAGGGTTAATTCTTCAGTCTTGCGTATTTTTACAGCCAGAAATGAGCAACACTGAGGAACAAGCATAAAATGTTATCACCAGTGTAAATGTCTGGTAGATTTTACTTAGAGAGTTGGCTTCTCTTGCTTTAGGTGTTAAATGGAAATGGGAGACAGAGCCAGACTCTGGACCTGAGAAAAAGATGCTTCTTTCACACAATCAGTACATTATTTGGTGCCTGTTTTGAATGATTAAGTAACTAATCTGATTCTAAAAGCATGCCTTTCTATTGCTTTGGACTGAGGGCCTGATTACAATTCTTAATTAGTTACCTCAATTCCCATTGATTTCACAGAGAGTTAGGACACACCAGTATCTTTGTGATCAAGCTCTATATTCCATAGCCAGAAAACACTCTTATGTAGGCCAGGTACTGGAAGGGGGTACGAAGCATTGCACAATGTTACTGCAGGTTACGTTATGAGGTTAATTAATAAGGGCTATGCTCTGGAGATACTGTGCCTCTTGAATTACCCTCCTTCCTTTTAAGGGAAAGAGCTAAGGGAAATTTCACATGTTTTTAATAGACTAGAAAAGCCATAGAAAATAGGGCTGAAAAGCAGCTCAGGAGGTCATTTAGTCCATCTCTCTACCTCAAGGTAGAGCTAGCTAAATCTGAACCGTATCCTGAGAGGTACTTTTCTGCCCTTGTCTCTAAATTGCTGGCCATGGTGATCCTGCGCCTTCCTTATGCGGGAGCCTCCTTATGCAGGCTATTCCAGCTCCTGGTAGTTCTAGTTACAGGTGGAAAGTTTTTCTTGCTGCCTAATCTGAATTTCTCCTGTTATTTTTTTCAGTAATGTTTGTCCCTCCCTCATTAACACAGAAAACAGTATGATGTCTTCATCTGCCTCATTGTTTCACGTGTGAATTACCATGCTTCCTTATGTGGCATCAGTTATTCATGGGTAACATTTTCTAAACTTTTGATTATTGTCATTGCTCTCTGCTTCTCTCTAACATTTGCGTTTTTAAAACTAAGGTCTTTATTGCAGTTGAACTAGTTTGGCTATTATATGGGCAGAGGAAAAGAAAAAATAATCAGAAAACAGATGTTAGCCTTGAATCTGGTGGGTGTTATAGGATGTATGGATGTACAGAATGGCTTCAGCTTCAGTGGTCTTTTGGTGAATAACCACTGCCTGTGCATTAAATCTCATCTCCAGCGCATGTAAGGTAATACATGACCCTTGAGTGTTCACAGGGCTGTAATTCACTGGAGGGTTCTGCTGATGTCATTGGCTTGGGAATGGTACCAGGGGCCCAGAAGTGAACTGGGGCGTGCATTCACTCCTTAGCCATCTGTTGTTTTTATTATAGTCTTCAAATTTCTCATACTTTGATCTTACATATTTCTCTTCAAACCTGAATAGCTTTTATTCCCCCTCCCCCAAGGGAAGTGAACTTATAACCAGTAAAAATACAGGAATGGCTGAAGGAATACTCCTTGTGAAGGAGCTGTCTCCATGTGAAAATTGTGGTGCATGTTAGAATTTCGTTCTGCCAGTTTCTGTCTGTCCTTTTCTAAAACTCTTTTCCACAAGCATGGTCGGCAAGCTCCTTGCTATTTCTATCCTGGATCTCTTACGCACAGAAATTGCTCATGGAGCATCGAGGGGTTTTGTGCCAAAAAAGCACATGGATGATTTTTTTAAGTCTCTTCTGTATTTGCCAAGTTGAGAATCCTGGTATCTTATGTTGAGTGGCTTAGGCCTCACTTAGGTCTGTAGCAGATGAAGTTTCTTATAAAGGAGTTACTAATATTTGAATTTATTGTCCATAATGGGAAAGTCCTCATTACCTGTTCCACTGTATGGTGATGCATTATATCAAGTTGAGTCTGGCACAACTTGTAAATAAATTACACTCTATGTGTAGTTTTATATTGAATTATATTCACTGCTGAGGGTCGCTGTGATATGTATATTGTTCCTTTTAAAAGAGGGGTAAAAAAATCAGGTTATCAAACGTGGTTTACGTTTAAAATTTATGTAACAGTGATAGAATGGACTTATGTATGTTTTATTAGTTTAAAAGCAAGATAAAATCATAGCTTTGAGTTTACATATTATGCATGAACAACCTTGAAATATTGCGCCCATGGTATAAAGGAGAGGGCAGTAGACTGGTTTTAAGAGCATATTCTGAAGTTACATTATGAATTTTGCCTGAAACAGAGCACTGAGTCTGTATGGAGGCGGATGTAACTTCCACTGGAAGACTCAATCCCAACCATGCAATGCAATGGACTTGGTCTAACAGCATTTTTCTGTCTCAAATTTATGTAAATCAAAGTGTCTCCCCGAGTACTCCCACTTACTAAAGGCTTTCATCAGGAAACAGCATAATATTAAATACATGTAGTGAGAAATCTGCTTGCCTTTTTTTTCTTTTTTTTTTTTAATTGGTTTCTGCTTTAGATTCTTTAAAATATGACACTTCAACAGGCATTTTATTTCCAACAGTGAAACTCTGAAGGAAGTGTAGAGAGAGACTGATTATTGGAACATCCTGTAGTACAGCCAGGCCTTCTTCCCCCCCAACTCCCTCCTTTATTTCCCCTATTTCCTGGCCATTTCACATTTCTTGTCTTTTTATGCGCCTTCATATCATAGAAATCTTTTGTGGAGGAAATGGTTTGTCCTGGAAGGATGTCCAAAGAAAATGTTGGGAGGTTTTCTCTGTTACTCATCAGCTTGTCAGACTTGGGCTGCACAAAGCAGAAGTGTGACTGGAGGTGTGGGTTTGCACTGGGTGTGCCTGGGCTAGGGAGTGGGATGTGGGAGATTGAAAAGATGATGGATGGAGAGGATAGGGAGGAGCAAATGGCTGATTATTTCTGCCATCTTGGTCCCGTATCAAAGGCTGTGGTGGATATAGGACACAGAAGGATTTGCAGTCCTGACTTAATGTTGCTCAGTTTCTTTCTCCAATCAGTCTTTCTCGCTATTTTCCTTTAATAAATTCCAGGCAGTAGCTGCAATGAAAGAGAAATACTTTCTACCTTGGAAGTGAAATATATCAGCATGTCAACCTCCCTTATAAATGAAACGTCTGAGAGATTCACATTATAAGAAAGATGTCTTTAATTATTGTTATAGCAAGTATGCAAATTAATCTCAATCATTCTATTATTTTTTTCTGTCTCTCTTTTTGGTAAGGCTTTGCAGATATCTAAACCTGAAGAGTTATTCAGACAAGTCTTATTGTACATTATTGTTCTCTTCCTTGCAAACCTTTCATAACTGCTGCTAAACCTCAGAGAAAAGCTTTGATCACTGAGGTGTTAAAATCAGTAAGATTAGCTACTGTTTTCAGTTGGGATCACATTAAACTCAACACACGTACTAAATAGGGCACATATACTCCTCCTTTTCCAGCCTTAATAACACTTGCTATCAAAACACACATTTTCTTTCAAACAGGACTAGATCTGTGTTTAAGGAATGGCTATAAATACTAATATTTTTTCCATTTTCCTTCTTGGTAGGTAGATTGAGGCAATCCGTTTTTCAGGAGGAAGAGCACTGAAGGAACACTCCTTTGTTCCTTTATGACATTCCTGCAGCAGGGGGAGTGTAGCAGAGATATAAAGTCTTCCATCAAATGCAGAAACCCCTTTCCCTCATGTCCGGGACTATGATTGTTTCCTGTGATGCTCCCTACTCAAAATTAATGACACTTTCATGGTTTTATTAAAAAAAAAAAGGGGGGGGGGGAGAGGGGAAAGAGAAGACATTAAGTAAATAAATAAGTAAAAAATGGAGCCCTCTGGATCAAAGACCTTAAAAAAATTTGTAATTTACCCTTCAGTGTTGTCTAAATTAAGCTCACTTTTTATTAATATAATGGTGACTCATCGCTAAAAGGCAGAAGAGCCTCATGAAGAATTGTGCAATACTGCATTACTCTTGACAAGCTATGCTGAATATCAAGACTTAATATATAGCTATAAACAGGGGACTCGGGCAGTTTTCCGTGTGGATTTTTCAGACCCCCTGCCATGGGCTGTCTGTGTGGGTAAGAGAGCATAGTCTGTGTTGGCTTCGAACGTCAGAGCGAGGTGGATTTTCATTCTTGTGTGCATTGTTTTCTTCTTCTTTGTTTTGTGGTTACTTGAGGTTATGTCTCTATTTTATTGTCATAAGCATTTTCTTTTGCTGCCCTCTAGCCCACATGAGAGTGTGCCCGTGCTAAGGCTCCAACCTGGCTGTACTTTATTTGGGAATGAATTGATTTTCTTGCTGTCTTTGGTACTAATAAAAATCTGTAAATCAAATGCATGATCTCAGCATAAATGTGGCAGTGCTGATGATTATATAACCAGCTCTGATCAAAAAGAACAGGTTGAATATTGAAAAACGCAGTTTTGATGAAAGGGTGAGGTTTTTGTCACTAGTCCATTATTGTTTTATAACAAAGCAGTAACATATTATACTTACTTAATTTGGCTGATCCCTGAGGAGTTCATGTTGCTGCCTTTGTATTCCTCTGTACTTGATTTTGCTGCAGCTTATTAATCTCGTTTGAATTAGGTTTTTAGTTTTGAAATAGAAAGACAAAACTAATGAATGTAAGTAACAATTGAAAAGATAGTGTAGACAACACGCCTTTTTTTCTGCGCATGTGAAAATCTGCAATGTTTTAAACTTGTAAAGGTTTTTGGATGAGGTCTTTTTGCTCCTACCAAAGGGAATAGTTGAGTTTAATTATGCAAGGTGCTTAAATTTGCATTTCTGGAGGTTTTTAGCATCTTCAGCTCATGTTACATCAAACCCCTGACTTTTCATTCTCAGTAACTTTAGGAGAGCTTTGGATCTAGATTACTCTTTTATACCTCCTGTAGTTTTTCATCTGCTTTTTACAGTACTTTTTAGAATAAGATTCAGAATAATATCTATGACTACATGGATGAAGCAGGCTTCTTCCTCTGTTCTGTGTAAATTATAGGAGTGACTGCTAATTGTCTGTCCCACCTGTTGCACTAATGTCCTGGTTCATTACCGCAGCTCTCATTCTGTTATCCCAAGACAAAGAACTGACAAAGTCATGAGGCGCTGTGGAACCCAGGAACCAAAACAGGAGAGAGACAGATGAGTTGTTCACTGCAGTAAATACTATGATACTTTATTAAGTAGTCTTAATTTTGTAACATGTTGTCCTTTCCCAGCAGCTTCTGTCTAAGGATTAAAACATATTTTTCAGGTATTGATAAATTAAATTTCACAGTACTCTTCTAAAGTTTTAAGGCAATAAACCTACTTGACACCTAGATGGATGGATGTGTAGAGATTAAATGATTTGCTGGCAGAAGTGTCATTTGTCAGATGCGGAACTGGGAGCAATGTTCAGTCTCCTATCACGTTACATCTTCCAATTTACTACCGCTGTGTTATTATAACTTAAATCTTGCTTTAACAGTAACTTTTCCCGTGTTATCTCTGAGCTCAGCTGGTGTTCCTAATCTTTTTTTGCCTTGGTATATTATTTTCAATCTAACCAATCACAGTTGTGTCTTTTAAGTTGACTCCATGCATCATTAAAAAGCTCTCTTGCAGGTGCACTACCTGTATTTTTAGCAGAAAACTCTCTGCCCTTGAGGCAGTCTTTCTGCTGCCTGACTGTACTTCTGATAGATCCAACTGCATGCTCTTAGCAGTCTTTTACAGCTAAATCCAACAAAGATAATTCATTGCTGTTTTTCAGTGTGGATTTAGACTACAGATTTATTATTTATTTATTTTTTTTTCCCACATCTGCTGCTTTGACAGTTAAAATTTCTCCTACTCTCATGGCTCTTCTCATGGTCTGGCTGAGCTCTTTGACAGAATTTTCTGTTCCAACTAAGAAAACATTTGTATTTAATCTTTACTTGATTGCCTCCTTCTGAATTTGTTCTTTTGTGATTACAGAATTGCTATTCTGGCTTACTGCTACCCTTAGTCCACAACTGTGCCATTCGGAGGCTTCTTTGTTTCTTTACTGTTCCAAGGCCGTTATTATTGGTAGAGTTGGTGCTGGCTTTGTGTTTCTGGGGCAGAATTGATAGAACTTTTTATTTGCAAAATATTACTTAGCACAGTGTTTTAATGATGTGTTTTCTGGGTTAGCTGCATGCTTTTGTGTGACCTTCGATCTTCTACCTTTCCCCTCTTCCTTTTCCCAAGAAGTCCGTGGCTACTGTTCATATTTAAGGGCACTATGTGTGTGTATTTATTTATATATATAGATATGTATTTCAGCTGCAGATGTTGCATATTCTCCTTCAAGTCAGTGTCTCAAGATGACGTTAAAGAATGGTGAAAGAAGGATGACGTAGACTGGGGCATGAGAGATCAAGGCAGACAGATTGTAGAATGTTTTGGGTTGGAAAGGACCTTAAGATCATCTAGTTCCAATCCACCTGCCATGGGCAGGGACACCTTCCACTAGACCAAGTTGTTTAGAGCCTTGTCCAGCCTGGCCTTGAACATTGCCAGGGATAGGGCAGCCGCAGCTTCTCTGGGCACCCTGTGCCAGCACCTCAGCACCCTCACAGGGAAGAATTTCTTCCTAATATCTAACCTACATCTCCCCTGTTTAAGTTTGAGCCCAGATGATTCTAACCAATCTCATTTTTATTGAAAATCTCATCATAAGTATAGAAAATCAAGATGATCTCCACATTATTCTGGTTAAATTTTAGCTTGGATAACTTCAGTTCCTGTATTCCTGCTGTTCCTTCTAGCATGGTCCATTTTTTGCTGTTTGTTGAAAACAGTTGTGTAATGTTTCTATCCATGGTTAATAATTTGCTGGTTTTCATCCAAGGTAGCTCGTGTATCAGTGCTTGGTAGAAGTAATAATTTATTTGTAGATTCAGAATCATTTGGGAATGTGTAAACCACTGTACATATAGAAGATAATTATTTGCCTCCAAAGGTTCCTTATTTTTATTAATGTTTTGATTTCATATTCTCTCTCTCTCTCTGCATATTGCTCCCTGAATAAGTATTACCATTGTAATTTATAATGTGACTCCTAAGTAACTCTCTTAACTGCTGGTTATTACTGTGACACTGTTCCATTTGAAGAAGGTTTAAGCCTACTCATCACCGAGGGTGAGTCAGTTCTCACTAGTGTATTATTTACAATCCTGGTTCATGGAGCTTTAAACAAGTTCTGTTGTGTTTGAGCAAGACTTCTTTTGATCTCCATCAGTTTTTGCCAGATCCTGAATTAACTTCCAGATAATGTTGCTTGTTTGCATTTATCTTCCACAGCAATAGAAACCTAAGATTTACACATACATTGCATGATTCTGTATATTTAACTATGCACAGGATAGACCTAGCTCCAGGCACATTAATAATGCAGATTTTCACCCTCTTTCTACTTTTTATTTTTCTCCAGCTCATGTTGTCTACAGGCTATTGTGTGCTACCTCCTTTCTCAGGGTATTACCTAACAGATTCTTTCTTATATTTAGAGCTCATGTCTTCTGAAGAGACCACAGATTTAATAATAAACTTACAGGAAAAGATGGCAGTCATCTTGGTGGGGGGGAAGTTGTGGAGAGAAAGAGGAACTGTTGGGTTATTCTTACATGAGCTGCACTAGCTTGGGAGCAGTGTTACTGCCTCTGAGGTAGGTGAATTGAATGTGTTAATTCAACATCGCTCATACAAAATAAAATGGGACAAATAACATTTTAAGTAAAGACTGATCCTTTTACATAAATAAAGCCATATATTCTGGTGAACTGGCAGGTAGAGTTTGTGTTGTATCAAGAAGCCCATGGCAGAAAAACTCAATGTCTATAATCTTTCAAGTTTTACTTTGTAATGTTATAGCTATCAAAGGCGACAGCTCTTATTTTCTTATTTGACATTACAACAGTGATGGGAATATGTACACAGATATTTTTTTGTTATGATTTCTCTTTTAGAATGCTGCTGGAAATAATTCTAGGGCATGTTTTCCAAGTTTTAAATAATTCACTGTCCCTTTCAGGATGGAAGGGAGGCTACAGCACTGCAGACTTGTTTGAAATCCTCAGCTTGTTCAGAATCAATTCATATAGCCTTTGTGCGCAAAAAGAGCTATATATAGACGCATACTGCAGGCAAGCTGTATGTTTCGCAGGCTGAGGACCTGCTTTACCCAAAGCAAAAGCTGTATTCTTCATATCTTGAGCATGGTCACTCCCATGACATATGGCATCTTGAATACAACTGTCTCAATAAAATCAAAGTGCGGATTTTAAATAAGCCTTGGTACTGGGAGAGTGGGGAAGCTAAGCCAAGGAAGGGGGAGTAGGGAAGCACGGAGATCCATGTCACTTGAGCCTACTTGATGGTTTGGATACTATGGCTCATTCCTGCAATTTAACATGTGATGAAGCCAGTTTCAGGTGCCTTAATAACATGACATGGCCTGAAAGTGGTTGCCTCAACCTATTTCTTTAGCATTTTGTAGGAGGAGGTTTGTTTGGTTCTTTACCTCTCCAGGTTTTCATTTTTTCTTCTTTTTACTTTTTAGAGATGCTACAATTTGCAGCATTTCCTGCTGTAAACACATCCATGTAGAAAGCGGAAGGTGAACTAAAAAAGGAAAACTCATTTGCCTTAAGCTTATGTTGTTACAACTACTCCCCCAGTTCTTCTCTCCGCAGCATTTGAGTGTAAATCTCTCCTTGTCATTTGTGGGCATGTTTCTCCTTGGAAGATTAGTGAATTTCACACTGGTGTGGTCCCCTGTGAAGTCTGTACAAGGTGGGAACGCAAAAGCTTCCCCCCAAATTTCTACCCGGGCACAGCTCAGCAGATAGTCATGTTATCCCATCAGTCAGTCAAGGCAGATATTTGAATGCATCTTTTAAGCCACGAAAAGCATGAACTCAACTACTGCCTTTAATATCATTTATCAAGAATTGTCAAGATAATTTCTGGCCCTGTTGTTTTTTGTGTGCTTAATGTTTTGTGATGTGGCCTCTTAAAAAAGAGGAATGGAGGAGAGACTGGAATTAGGATTTCCATGTTCCAATCCTGAATGTGAAGTTGGGTTTCCCATTGTAAAATGAAGATAATACCTGTGCATTTTTTCAGCTGAAGGGAGGAGGGATTATAGGCAAAGAAAAAGGAAACACAGAGTTTAACACTGTGATGTGTTAAATTTTAATGTGCTTTTAGCTCATTAGCTGGCAGGTATAAAGCCATGCTAAATAACATCCCAATAAATAAGTCCTGGTTAATAATACTGAATAGCAGATTGAATGTGGCTCGTTCAATCAAATCACAGTCTGTGCCTTTTTTTATTTTCTCTTTTTTTTTTTTTTTTTCAATAATGTGCTGTATTTGGGAAACTCTCTCCTACCTGCTCTTCATGAGTGGGATTAATGAAGACAAATAGCAGTAGGTTTGCCTGTTGCCTCTTTAGGAAATCTTCTAAACCAGGATTGGAAGCAGAATATTTTACAGCCTGTGGAAAAAACATCTGAAGGCTGCCATTGTGTTGTTCAGGCAAGAACAACTGAAAGCCCTAATGCATTTTATCTGCTGTTCTGTGCCTCAACACTATAAATAATTCAGATCTGTTGGCTTAACTACTACTGGCAACTGTTATTTATTAAGAATGACTGAAATAACTGTGTGGCTCAGTAGAACAGAATGCATTAGGGACTTTAATGCGAAACAGAATAGCTAAAACATTTTGATTATCCTTTAAAGAAAAATCCTAAGCCTGCCAATAGTCTTTGCAGTTCTGTAAAGGGCGAATGACAGTGGGAGTTAGGATGGGATCTTTCTGGAGTAAGTAAAGGTTTATTCCTTAAAAGAGCATGCACCATGATCCTAAAGCCCCGTTTATCCTTCTGGTATCTCGTTCTGTGTGCATTAATGTTGAAATTGAGGTTCTAATAAAATCTTTAATTTTCCCCATTATATGATGTTTGAATATACTTGTACGTATACGCTTATCTATAAAATTATTTTTAAAGATACTGTATAGTCTTTTAATGTTTGCTTTTAATTTGATTTCTCTTGCATGTCATGCTTAGGAGAAAGTAGATGGAAGAGCAGCAGTGTTTTCTGGTGATGAGTGCAAGTAAATTGCTTATTCTCTTGTTCCATTCCTGGTTTAGGGCTGGTTAATAATATCTGGCCTTTCTTGGTGCTGTTCATCATTAGAGTTGAAATTGCCTTTCAGAGGTCAATATCATTATCCCTATTTTGCAGATAAAAAATGAAGTCACTGGAAGGGCTAAGATCAGGAAGGGTATTGCTGCAGCAGAAACAGAATATGTTACTACAGAGTGGCAGATATTTGTCTGTACACCATAAGATGTATTACTGTATAACACCAGAATGCTTTTGCAAGTCAACTGATCATAAATGGTGCATCTGGAATAAATTTTTTAGCACAAAAAAGTTGACATGCAGGACTCAGATGACTAATTATCTAATCTTACATCTGGCATAAACACCTAAACCATTTGAATGATGAACTGCATTTCACCAGGGTGAGAAGGGAGGGAGAGAACATTCTCTGCTGACTCAGTCGTCATCAATCTTCTGGGGTGTGTTTTGCCTTACATCTGATATTTGTTCAGTGGGTTGAAGGAAGTTAAGTGATCAAATGTCATTTGAAAACCCTGGCCTGCAGCTTTTATTTTTTTCACGTTTACAAGAAGGCAGATATTATAATGCAAGCACTATTATTTGGGGACCAGTTCTGTGTGGTGGTACTGAAGGCTGGTCATTTGAATGAGCACTGTAGATTCATTGTCTTCAGCCTTTTTTAAAGAAGACTTTTTGCATTTTTTTTGCCTTGATGATCTACAGTAGAGATGAATACAAATGAAGAGAGTGGTGCGCGCTGCTGTGCAGCATTTGGTGTCATTTGTTTGAAATTAAGTCATTAACTATAACCGCACATACCATTTTTCTTTTTGACTAGTAATCAGAGGACTTCAGCGTGTTAGCCTGATCTGAAATAAAATAGATGCTCTGCGTTGGGTGTTTCTGGTTTTTTTCTGGACACATTGAATTTGTACGGTTTTATCTCTTCAGGTTAAGGGAAGTATCAATGGAAAGTTATTTTTAACAGAGGTGAAAGATAGGAGATGAATCAGTAGTAACTAAATTATATAGTTTTAATCATAAAGTTTCCTGCAACACGAACTTTTTTAGATGATGTCATTAGTATTTTATAGTAAAGAGAGGGATAATCAACAACTCCAACTAGAACATAAAATACCTGAAATAAAAAGGATATATGTAAGTATCTTCAGTGCAAATTTGGACACACTTATTGATTTCAGACAGCATCTCATTCTGGCTCAACAAAATACAGAATTTATAAATTAAATCGTAGATACACTGTATATGGTTTTATGCTGATGTTGGCACAATTTCAGGTGTAAAATTAAATTACCTTCTCCAGTAATGCAGCATAGATTGAAGCATGGATTCCTTTCTTTGCTAATAGAGCTAGTAGAAAGATATTGAATTATGCTGACCTTCAGGTTGACTGAGAGCCAACAGGAGAAAAATCAATGACATTTTTAACGTCCTGTAGAGCTTTCAAGAGGGCCTCACTCTAGCAGAGAAACGCATTGTGAGATAACTGTTGTTGCCATAGGTTTTCCAGTTAAGAAATGTGCTTCTTCAGGTAAGGGTGCGTCTTTCCTTACTGTTCCAGACTAGGAGGTGCTAAGTAGGCAGTGACTGATTTTTGGAATGGCAGTCAAAGACTCTGGTTACAAGGTATGTGTGTCGCTCAAATGCTGAGCATTTCTGTTGGAACAGAGAATGCACTGTGTAAATGTGCAAACTAATCCATGTCAAACAATAACAAACCCCAGAAGGATCTTTTATCTCAGTGTAAGTTCCTGAAAGTCGCATGTAATTCCCGTATATTATCTTTATTAATTAATGATAGAGTAAATACAGGTGATTTTTTAGCTGTTTTTGCATTTACGTAGCTGAATTCTAAAGCTGTAAGCTTGGTAACACATGCCCATCAAGTGGCCTGCTGGTATTTAAAAAAAATTATAATATTTTTATACTTTTGTGAGATGCATTTTATAGCAGTAATTAAAATGGTATAAAAAGGGTTATCCAATCCCTCAGAATCATGCTGCTCAGAAAAGGTTCTGATTTAGATAGAGACTGCTGTATAGATACATCCTTGACCTCGGTATAGTGACTGAGGTTCATGGATTCAGGTCCATCCCTGTAATAAAATGATTTCTCTTTCCATTCCTTCAAAGTCTAGGTTTACCTTTCTTTTAATAACAGCTGGGTATGATATGGCTGTGAGGACTCTAGTCCTGGAATATGATTTTTAACAGCAAATTTATATCTTCAGTTCTCTGATGTAATGAAGAAAACTGTCAAACAGTTGCTTCTGGGAATTCAATTGGAATTCTTGCAGTAATTTGGCTTTCAGCTCCTGAAGATTCATCCTGGGTTTTTAAGGATTGCTGCTGTTACAGTAGATGTCTTCTGTCATTCTAAAATCAGCCTTTAATGCAGGTAGCACCAGCTTGACAGAGATTGAAATATAAGTAACCTCAGAACTGCCATATTGTGACCATGAGTTAGAGAAATTGTAGAATTAGGTTTCAAAGATTATATATATTTGGGAGAAGAAACTGACCCCCCCTCACTTCATGCTCCTATCAGGTAGTTGTTAGGAGCAGTGAGGTCCCCCCTGAGCCTTCTCTTCTCCAGATTAAACCCCCCCAAGTCCCTCACCATTCCTCATGGCACTTGTGCTTCAGACCCTTCACCAGCTTTGTTGCCCTTCTCTGGACCCGCTGCAGCTCCTCAATGGGTCTCAGGTAGTGAGGGGCCCAGAACTGAGCACGGGATTCCAGGTGCGGTGTCCCCAGTGAGTACAGGGGGATGATCACTTCCCTGGCCCTGCTGGCTGCACTGTTTCTGGTGCCAGCCAGGATGCTGTTGGCCTTCCTGGCTGCCTGGGCACACGGCAGGCTCGTGTTTAGCACTGTCAGTCAGCACTCCCAGGACCTTTTCTGCAGAGCAGCTTTCCAGCCACTCTTCCCCAAGCCCGTAGCATTGCATGGGGTTGTTGTGGCCCAAATGCAGGACCCGGCGCTTTGCCTTGTTGAACCTCATCCCATCCCACTGTGTGAGCAGTTTGTCCGGTAAAACAGATGGTGACATGATGGGCTCCAGGGGAAACTGGCCTTGGTGGAGAGGGATGTTGAGGGACAGAGCGTGCACATCTGCAGGGGGCCTGGGCTTGCTCTTGCTGCTGCTCATGGTGCAGTGTCTCTTACTTGGCCTTTATTTAGCTTCTAGCGAGAAAGATGCTCACAGTAGTGTGCTGGAAAGTCTGTGTTAGACGTGTTCTGAAATACATCGGTATGAGAGAGATTGAATGTGTGTGTGAATGTAGCTGGAAGGGCGCCTGATGTTAGGTTTGGCACCCACTGCCAAATCCAGTGCCAGCTGCCTCCAGACCTCACAGGCTGGGAATCTGAGCTGCACTCGCCTGCGGTGCTCTGACTGGAGAAGTGAGGTAGGATATCCCTTTGCAGCCAGGTCTCCCAGATAGAGAATATATGAACCACGCTCTTGCACTCATGCTTTTGCATGAACAATTTTTTTGTCTGTATATTTTTCAGCATCGTGCCAGTATTTTAATTTTGCTCTCTGCCCCGATTTTTTTAGCTAGTTTGATATGCCAGGCAGCGCAGCACTGCCTTTATTTCCCTGTGTATAATATCCTACCAAAACCCCCTGGCAGATGAGCGCAGCACCCAAGCGCTTTTATGGGATCAGTGCCAACACACTCCTAATTGAGTTCTGTGGTTTTGCAAATGTTTCCCATCTGATCACCAAACGTGATTTCCTGGAGGTTTCCATTCATACCTATTTCACGTATCCTTTACTGAAGAGGGCATTTTGTTGACTCTTACTATCTCATTAAAAAATGAGGTAAGAATTTGAATATTTTTTAATCGTGGATTCGATCTTAATTTGTAAGCAAAGAGCTGATGTCTTTGACTTGCAGTGGTTTACAATTAATAGTTAACAGGTTATTTCTAAAGGCGTTTTTTAACTGTTGCTCTTTTTGTGTTTTTCTTGGGGTTTTTTATTGAGGTGGTTAATTTAAAATTGAAACTATAAAGTATTTTACCTTAGTCATAGCTGTCAAGTATGAGCTTCATATAAGGTTTTATTCTGTTTTATGACGTAGACTTTCAGTGATTGCAGCTACGTTGAGAACTGGTATTATTCACCATCAGCAAAAATTTCAAGCCTGATAAGAATTTGCAAAAGGAAATTATTGTTTCTACAGGAGTTATTTTATTCTCATTCAGTACCTTCATCTGTGGGGTTGCTAGCATGTTATCTGGTGAGCACTGCACCTCTGTACTTATTTATTTGGTTTTTTAATGTCTAGCTAAGATGGACTTAGCTGCAGCAAAATGCCTGCATAAACTTGATCATACTTCCCAGAATATGGCAGCGAGCGCAGTGGAAAGGTTAAATACTTGGTAGAAAAGAGGTACCATTGCGGTGTCTGTATGGAATAAGGGCATGGTAAACACATCAGAAAGAGTGTATTTCTGTAATGGTTGTGTATTATATTTCTGTTGCTTACAACTGTCACCACAAGGACAGAATAATTTTGACTGTGACCAGGCAGCTGTCTCTGTGAAGCATATAGATAGCAGCTTCCTTGTGTAGCACATTTTCAGCTCCTTCAAACAGGTTTATCAAGCATCTTTTCTGTCTCAACGCTGCCAGCTCAAATGACTTCTCAAGGAGCTTTGGTTATGCAATCTTCTATAAGGTGCATTGTTTTGATTCTGTTTGTTTGTTCTTTTGTGTGTGTGTGCACTGGGGTTTTTTTTAGTAACTCACTGCAGCAGCTGAAATCTAGCGCAGGGTTTCACCATGTGTTAGGAAAAAAGCCCGTACTCCATTTGTCCGCCGTGACCAGACTTTAAATAAGCATCAAAACTTTCACCAGCTGTGCAGAGCTGCAGAGCAGCTCAGGTCAGACAGTGGTGAGCTTGCAGGGGAAGCGGTGCTTTCTGAGCGAGGAGAACCTGCAGAGACAGGAGCTGGAAATAGCATTCACTTGGCATAACTAGAAGATTCATCCATAATCATTTTGCGGTTTAAAGACTGCTTAACAGAATATTCCTCTCTGGGTTCTGTCTTGCTTACGGAGTTAGGAGATAAGTGGCTCCCTGGCTTCCTGGATGGCCACTGGAACAGGAAGTGGCTGAAGGAAGGGCTGGGGAAACAGCCAAAGGATCTTCCCAAAGAATTTCTCTGCTCATTATTGCTGCAGTTCACAGCATGAAAACTTTCAATAATAAAGACTTAAAAGGCTTCTTCAAAGAGCTTCCAGGCTGTATCAGAAGCTCCATCTGGAAGAATTCTCATAAGACTTTAGGGTGTTCTGTAAATACAGGCTGGGGACAAACGAGGTTTTTCTTAAATTGAATCTTGCAAAACTTGCTTTCTAACAAGAACTTGCAACCGGCCACATTAACGCAGAAATATTTACCAGACTGCATCCCAAGTATAATGTCTTTTTGGGAAGGGTGCAGCTAGCTTGTCATCCCTACAAAGTCTTTCACTGACACAGTAAATTACAGGCCTTAAGGGAATGTGTTGTACTTGCTTCTTTTCAGGTTGTGTTCTTGGTCTTGGAGTCTTGGATTGCTGTGTGAAACAGTATACGATGCTTTGTACTGTTTGCCTGTGGATTTGTTTTGTGTTTCAGCAGATTGAATAGCATTTCTATTTAAGTCATGTTTCATTCTAACTGAAACAGTGCTGTAGTGTCAGGGGATTCCTGAGATAATAGGAACGCTGTATGGTTTGTGATTTACTGACCTCTTTGGCCTTTGAAAGGCACCAGTACTTTTTGGTCCATTTTCCTTTCTTTCTTTGGGTTAGTGAAGCCTTACAGACCATGGCAGTGTTAAGTATTTTCAGGCAGTGGTGACACTCGATCATGTATTTTGGTCAGAGGCAGCAATGTGCCTGTAGCATCATTTTCACATCAATAGTGCTAATGCTCCAGGAACGCCAGCATTACTGAGTTTTAAGAACTTGATGTTTGTCTTTCATGGTTTTCCTTTTTTGAGATGCATCAACTTTTCTAAAAAAGTCTTCATGTCATGCAGTTGTTCATGACCAGGGAGTCCACTGCCTGCATCAGACTGTACGTGCCTGTCTAGAGTTGTTGTTTGCCTGGGTATTCCACTTAGCACTTCTGGCAGCGTATGAGAACAGAGAATACCAAATGAAAGTGTGAAGGCTCCATAAATCTTGTGCAGATTGAAAATATCTCCCACTATCATATCGATATTTTTCCCTTCAGTTGTGCTCTTGTCTAGAAATCTGACAGACTTTTTTACAAACACTGAATTAGGCCTTCTGTGGCCTTCTTCCTTCTCCTCTCACTGATGAAGTGACATTATCATCCCTTGCTTGTAGATGAGGAATTGATGGTCTGAGTGATGAAGTGACTCGTCCAAAGTGGGCTGCTGAGTTAGTGGCACGGCTATGAATAGATGAAGGCATTTCTGGCTCTCTGCTAAACAAGATCGTGCTCTCCCAGTTTCAATTTGTCATAACTTAATGACTAATAAATTTTGAGCATCTAGAATGTGGCAGAAGAATTTATTTTCAGCCAGCAGATAATCCTTAGTTATGCCAGCAGTGGGGTGCAGTGCACCTCCACTGTCTGCGTGAATCCTGTCTGCTGCTACTTGTTTTGTGTAAAAGACATGGGGACTACAAGAATGGCAAAGTCTGATCATTCAAGCGTGGGTCCTTGCTGTTTCGTGGGATGCTGTAGGTGCTCACCTGAATGTTCACTTTTGTGATAGGAACAAAGATCGTAGACCTGATTCTTCATTTGTCGTGGTGTAACTGTAATGAAGTGTCCGGGTAATGGTTGGACTTCAACATCTAATCTATTTTAAAAGAAGTTAAAAACCTCTGGTGCAGTCTGCTGTTCCTTGAAGGAGAGAAGTAATTCAACTACAGTCCTCTCAGGAGCCAAGGAAGAGAAGTAAATTTTGAGTTGTGCTAATCAGGAAGAGGAAGTTATCTGTCTGCATCTGGTCGCTTCCCTGCTTACATGGCATAGTCCTGTAACAGCTACATAAGAAGCTTTGTGGTGAGCAAATGTCAAGGGCAATTAATGCTTTGGCAGGCAGCTGTTGTTATTATTAGGACAAAGAGTGGCCAGACAAAGAAGGAAAGCCTTCAGCTGATTTTTTTTTCCTCTACATTTTCCATCCAGATTGATGTCACTCAAGCCCCAGTGGTGAATTTTCATACAATCAGAATTGTAAACTTGCCATCTCTTTTTTTAGTAGAAGACCTTTTATTAGATTTAGAGCACAGAGGAATAGCTCAGAGAAGATGTTTGGAAAGTCTTCAGCACTTTAATGCTCTCAGGAAGGAGAGTTGTGTGTTAGGCTGGTAACATAAAAATACGTGGGTTGAGTTAAGCCCACTTCAGACTGGTTTTCCTCAAACTTAATTGATGGAAACGTTCCCACTTTTGGGCTTGTTTTATTACCTTAGTAGAGTTATTCCAGGTTTGCTGCAATGCAACTGTGGGTGTTCTAAACACACCCACGCTGCCAGAGAATCAGGAAGGATGTACTTAAAATCCTTTAATTTATCTAGTAACATCTTTAGCAGCTTTTTGTGTAGGTTTAGTATTGTAATGGAAATGCACTCTTTGGCTACCTGAAGAGCTCCTGTGCTAAACTGCTACCATTGGCTATAGGGACATGTAAATAGCATTTAGAGCTGATTGGGGCAATACTCTGACCAGCTGCATAGACTGTAATTGCACCTTTCACTTTTGTACTCTGTCGCTATGGTTAAAATAGTACCTAAAATTCCAGATATTAATTTTCATTACTCTGGGCCACCATAGATGTGTCATTCCCACCTTCCAACCCCAGGCAGAGCAGAGGTTCCTCATGTCAGGAGGTGTTTTTTTTATGTCCTGAGTCTCTATTTCAGCCACTGTTGTTGCCTCAGCTCTTAACCAGGTTCCCTCCTTGTGCATCAGTGGATGTTCTGGAGGGGATGTTTGAAAGTGACACAAAACAAGTTAGGTTTTCCTAAATATTTTCAGCACTGAGCTGGTGAGGGCAAGCCTTGGTCTGGGGAATGAGCTTGGATTCCTGCAGATGCTAGCATTGCCTGCTGCCTTGGCACCTGAGGCAAGCTCTGGCTTGTGGTTGTAAATGCTCTCAGTCTGGGTTCTTCTGTGCGTTATTGAGGCTGAGTCTTCATCTTTCTCTGTGTTTTTTTCAAAGCCTTGTCCTCCCAGTGTTGCTAATTGCTGGTAGAATTATTCTGTCCCCGCCATCACAATCTCTGGCTCTTTTGGTAACGTGGAAATTGCACATAACATGAACAGTAACCAGTATCACTGCTCTGGAGTATTGGAGCTAATAATAGAAATGAAAAGCTTGTTCTTTGTGAGCTAAATAAAGGCAGACAAGACAAGAGAGAAAACCAGCTTCTACACACACTAGGAGTAAAGGAGGTCCCGGTGTGTTTTCCTCTTGCTGATTACTCTTACCACCGGGCATTGCTGTATGTAAATAGGATCAGAGTTCCTGTGTTGTGCTGGGAAGAGCCAGTCCTAAGACAGCTGATTTCCTGCAGCAGTCATGCTTCATTAGCACGCACGTTGCTGAGGCTTGGAGGTGCTGCGTGAGCAGAATACTCTCCTGCTAATTCTAGGAAATACTCTTACTGATGGTGCAGGAACATGGTACAAGTGGCTTTCTGCATAACTGCAGAAGCCAGAGCTTCTCTCATGGCAATATATCACTTGGGCAAAGCTATTTATTTCTAATCTTACATTTAAATGATTAATAGATGTGTTGAATAGTAAATAATGAGGGTTGGAGGACTTACTTTGCGTGCATTTCATAAATCTGTTACATAATGTTATTGATTGTAGCAGCATTTGGTGTCAAAAATCTGGAAAGCTTTGGAGTTAAATGGCTCTTCAGAAAACCCAAGTCTGGTGAATCTGGTTTTTCCCGGGAACTCCCTGCTGAAGCTAGGGTATGTGGGCCAGCTTCGAATGGCAGTTGGCTTTCCTGCGCAGTGAACTTTATGCGAATGCAAGGGACTGTTGCTGTGTGCTTCTCAGGCTCCAGCATGAAGCTGATGAGTCCGGTTATGTGTGTTGAAGTGTTTGTGCTCTGGATCTGGTTGGGCTGATGCTTCTATGCTAACACCCCCTTTCCAACCATGCTAAAAGCCTGTGAACAGCCTTTCTGGGCATAAGCAGAAGAAATAGGTTAAGGAAGTATATGTGCTTGTTGCGTATTCCCTGAACAGCTGATGCAGAATTCTGTTGTTGATGGATGGTTTCTGGTGTGGTCCTAGACATGTCTTACGGAGGACATTGTTAACCCTGGTGATAATGATGGAAACTGGAAGTTTCAGGCTCTGTCAGTAAGAAACACCGAGGGCAGTTCAGGCAGACCAGTGGTAAATAAAAAGTCATACATAGATTAAGAGGTATTAAACCCATCTTGAATGAGAAAGTGTACATTAAAGTGACTTGGTTTGCTATTGATTAATTAACCTTGGGAGATATCGGGCTTAATTAAGCTACAGTGAGTTAAAGCCATTTTACTGTTGATAGAGATCATTCATGAGGGAAATTTTAACCTTACGCACATCAGTTTCTAACCTTCTACAGATTTGCCTTAACATTCAGTGTCCCTTGGTGAGGCTTTGGAGACTTTATCTGAAGGGGGCCTGCAGGGATGCCAGAGAGGGACTTTTCTTCATCAGGGTCTGTAGTGATAGGACAAAGGGGAATGAGTTTAAACTTAAACAAGGGAAGTTCAGGTTAGATATAAGGAAGAAGTTCCTTTACTGTGAGGATGGAGAGGCACTGGAACAGGTTGCCCAAAGAAGTGGCAAATGCTTCATTCCTGGCAGTGTTCAAGGCCAGGCTGGACAGAGCCTTGGGCAGCTTGGTCTAGTGTGAGGCATCCCTGCTCATGGCAGGGGGTTGGAACTGGATGATCTTAAGGTCCTTTCCAATCCAAACTATTCTTTGATTCTATGATTCTCTTACCCTTTGGAATCCTGACTCCAATTCTAAGGAGAAATGGGACAGAATGGGCTTAAGATAAGTATAATGCATATGTAGAAAATGTATGCTAAGTAAGGGTTGTGTGACAGGCTCTGCAGGGGGGTAAAGTCTAGATTTGAAAGGCATTTAAACAGAGGTTACAAAATGGAATATTTAAATGTAAAAACCAGAGAACATGGGAGTGAAACGGCTTTACTAGAAGTATTGTTATGCATTTCCGGCTGCAGGCTACCTTGCTCAACCAGATGAAAATATCTTTTTGTGGGTTTCTTTTTGTGTTTGTTTCTTTTTTTTTTTTTGTTTGTTTCTTTTTTTTTTTTCTTTCTTTCTTTCTTTTCCAGTAATTGCCCTTCATTTTTGGCTGCTGCTTTAGCTAGAGCAACTTCAGATGAAGTCCTTCAGAGTGATCTTTCGGCACACTATTTACCAAAGCATGTGGACAACGCAGATGGAATCATACGTAAGTACATCTGCACATGATAATGTGCAGTTTTACGTGGTGTGGATCTTTCATTTACACTGTATACTGGAGCACTGCAGATGATAATTGATAGCTTTTTAAAGTAAGCATTAACTTCAGTGATCCATCTGATCTGACCACTGGAATGGTACTACATATTCCTCAAATTAGTTCCTTCTACCAGCTGGCTAAATGAAGTTGGACTAGATTTCTCGTAAAGGAATAGCCCATATTGATTAATCCCATAAAAGATTAATGGAGAATCCACCACCACTCATGACAGAGCTAATGGCTAATTTCTTAGTCAAAGTTTTCTCATCTTTGAGCATTGTCTAGTTTCAACTTTTACTATTGAATTCTCTGGTTTTAAATGTCTTTCTCTGATTGTTCTTGATTCTTGTATCAAATTTTTGTTCCTTAAGAGCAAGTGGAAATCAGTCCTGTCTTTTAAGTGCGCCTTCACATCTGGTGGCCCTGAGTTTCTTCATAAGCACTTTAGATTATGTGGTCCTCCTGGCAAGTGCCAGTTGTCCTCTTTCGTCCTTAGAGCAAAGTCACATGTATGTGGGAAGAGAGAATTTAATTCCAAATTACTTCAATCAGCATGGTTTTTACTATGGCTTTTATTTTTTTATACAGTTTTAGCAAAGGATAGTATAAAGATATTTCATGCTTAAAAGGAAAATTTCCTTTTCTCCATTTATCTGTGTTGGCTAAATGAGTTTTTTACAGCATCCAGCTCAAAGTCATGGACCCTGAAGCATTTCAGGATTCTGTTGACCTAAATAACCTTGCAAAACTTTCTGAGGTGCTCAATACAATGAAGAACAATGTTACTCAGATGTATTGAGAGGCATTCTGTCATTTTTATCTTGAATATAGTCACCAAACCATTTGTTCCTTCCTTCCTTTTTTGACTAGAAAAAAATCAGTAAATAGTTCTGGGAATAGGTAGGATATATAAATCTTGCTCTACAAAAAGGAAGATTCTGCTGTGTCTCTCAGAGGCCTTCGGAAACCTGAGAACAGAAAAACATGCCATGGGTTCTCTTTTTGTAGGTATTGCTGCCTCCTCCTGCTGAGCAGGTAAATGGAATAGATTTGTCATTGTTCTGGCTGAGCAGCCTTCATTAATTCAAATTGAGATCTCTGAGACTTGCATAAATATTTGACAGTCTCCAAGGAAATGTTGACTAAGCCTCCACACAGAATATCTAAGGAGTTCAACAAAAGAAAAAGAAAAAAGAAGGGAAAAAAAAAAACCAACCCAAAAAACCAACCCACGACAAACCCATCACACCTACAGGAATTGCCATTCAGATACATCTAAATTTGTACTACACGGATGCAAACGTACATTGGTATGTGTACAGGCAGGCACTAAAAATATGACTCCAGTTGCACTACGCTGAGGTGAATTGTCATAATGAAGGTACTTCATTATGTACCTCAGTGAACAGAGTTCACTGTTTATCCTAATAACGCTTGGACTGCTGCAGAATGTGAAACGAAGCTGAATTTGGCTAGCTGGTTTTGATTTATGTTTTCCTTACGAACCCAGCAAGGTTTTTACTCTGTACAATATAAGGAAACGTTTACCTGATTTGCCTCAAGTTTGAATTTGCTGGAAGAAAAAAAAAAGCCATTCCAGATTTCCTTAGTGACACATTTCACTCTGGGAATTGCAGTGCCACAAATCGTATTGCATACTTAGGAGGGATAAACGCAGTTACGGGTGTGCTGGTGGAAAGGAAATTAGAAGCTTCCTGAAAGAAGAATGTGAATCTTAAAAGAAGGAAATCGGTTTTGGGTCCACAAATATAGAATATGGGCCTCTTCTATTTGGGGTGACCATGTGTGTTTGGATATCAAGAACAAAACCTAAAAGTCAGAGGCCGTGGCAGATTCTTGGTCTCCAGTTGAACTGGAGAGGAGCAAGAGAGCTTCCATGAGAACTAAAGGCATTTGGTTTCCTTTTTTTCTTTCCAGGTCAGGGTAAGAACCTTTAGTTTTCTATTTTGAGAAGGAGGATGTTCATGTGGGGGTTTGGCCTTGTTAAGGAACCACCAAAGGAGCCTGGATAGTAGGACCATATTATGTGATGAAGGTATCTAAAATACCCAGCAGGCTTCACAGAGTCCCATTACCCAGTCTTTCCAGGATCTAGGAGATGTGATTACTAAAGCTGAGGAGGTCACTGACTAGTCAGAAAGTAGAGCTCTTAGATTAAGGAAAGCTTTGGGCATTGGCTTGATGACATGTCTATAAACCTGAGTACTAAACCTGTTGTCACGCTATCTGCGTTGACAAGAAAAGTCTTAAAATTTAGGTACTAAAAAGCGGAATCTGGTTACTGGTATTCTTTCTCCCCTGATTTTGCCCTAAAAGTCAATGCTCTTTGGGAACAATAATGCCTGAGCTGCATTTCCCACTAGCTGTGGTACAATTAAGTGCTACTTCCAACGCTGGGGATTTTGGAGCAGCAGGAGGGAAATGAAATTCTCCGTGACACAAGCGCAGTGACAGCTGAGTCAGCTCTGGCTCAGCACCGCAACATTAACAATTGATGAGTAATTTACAGCTGTGAGGGGGTGGTTTAGCTGTTGTGGCCCTTTCTCCTGTTTTAACCTGAAGAGCAATTATTGATGATGCTGACACTACGCACACTCCCTGCTGGGGAAGGGTGTTTAGTATCTCAGCACAGCCAACGGGTTTGCTTCCTTCCTTCTTCAGGGTGACACTCTGAAGTGTAACAGCCATGTGACATTGAAATGTCACCATTTCCCTTCATATATGCCCAGTGGAAAGAAATGGAAGAGCATCTGTAGGGTTTACTTCAGGAAAGTAAAATTTGGACATGTCAGGCTGTAGGTGTTTCCTCTTTGAATCTATTACACAGCAGGGAGATTTCTGGTGGTACTGGTGAGATCAGTATAGGTGTTGTGGGGAACTGGTACCCGTTAATATGACAGTGGTGGGATGACCTTGTCATTTAATTTCCACCACTTGTTTTTAAAGCTGTGGAGTCAGGAATCTGACTCCTCCTTTTGATTCTGTATGTAGTTTATTTCCAGCTTAATGGCTGTTCTGCAAATCAACTTGAACAAACTCATCATCAGCAGAGCTGGGAATGTATCTTGCTCCTAAGGATCATGGGCACCTGATCATTATAGCCCACATCTTGTGTAGACCTGGTGCAGAAACGGTGCTTTAAGGTTCTTAATGGACTCTCTGTGAACTGAGAGATGTTGTATGTCTCCCCTCTATTCCTGTTTTTTGAGCCGTTCCTTCTCCAGGAGTTACTGACACTCATGGATTACTGGTGTTTAGTTTTGAAGATTTCTGGCTTTGTGAATGCTCATGAGCAGAGGCTTTGATGTGTTCAGCTCTGATCTTGCTTCCTGTTTTCCTGCCCTGAATTTCAGAGCAATTGTCAAGTGCCCAAGCTTTCACATATTTTAAAGTTACTGTTTCCCAGGAGTGACAGGTCAGCATCTTCTTCAATTTCAGACTTTTCTGGTCTTCCGTGTGCTCGTGCAGATCCCATTGACACAAAGGCTAGTCAGGAATCTGGAAATACTACTGTTAAACTAAAGAAGGTACCTAAATGTGTGTGCTACCAAACGTGTGAACCACCAAAGCATCTTAAAGTAATGCTGTTAATTTCTGTAGATTATTTACCCCTCTATTGCCTCAGTACTGCAGTGAGGTATTGTTTGGAATAGAGTTTGGTCGAAACCCAGTACATCATTGTAATGGATGTGGTTTTCATAAGTGATGCTATTTGCCATGACAAAGTCCCTCTCAGAGCTGCTGTGGCACAGTTGCACCACCCTGTGCAGAGCGACGCAGGGGATGGAATGCTGAGGGAAATGTTCTTGCTTTTCATTTTTTCTGATGCCGCAAATGAGTTCCGCAAAGGCACAGGGGAATGTTTAAGTTAAAAAGACAAACAGTGAGTTGCTTACTAATGGATGCTGATGATGGTGAGTTTGCCTGCCTTTTTTATGCACCAGAGTCCAGAATTTCCCTGCTGACATCCATTTCAAATGGTTCGCTAAACTGGATTTGTTTCATCTTTGTAATGTATGCAAGAAAAAAATCTCTCTTGATAACAGTCTTGGCCTCTCATCTGTGGTTTTTGTCTTCCCTAGAGATCGAGACAGTGAAGTTGGCCCGCTTAGTTTTCAGCAAGCTGCATGAGATCTGCAGCAACTGGGTGAAAGACTTTCCACTCCAGCCAAAGCCCCACCGCTACTATGAGACATCCATCCATGCCATCAAGAATATGCGCAGGAAGATGGAAGACAAGCATGTATGCATCCCAGACTTCAACATGCTCTTCAACCTTGAGGTAAGAAGAGATCATGTAGACGACAAATGCATGTGCTAAATGCAGTTTGCATCCTTGGGGTAACTAGGCAGTCATCTAGTGTGAAAATGAAATCCATACCTGGGATGAACCTGAGGAGGATTGACGGTCAGGTGACAAACCTGGTCTTAAGTTAGTTCAGTTGATATTCCATAACCATAGTGGCAATATGATGTGCAGTATCTACATAAGGTATATAGAATAAAAGAGCACTTTTCAAAGACTTCTGGTGAAATGTTGTCTAACTAAACAAAGTTTGTACCTGGGCCATCCTGATGATCCACTCATGCAGTGGCTGAAGGACTGACCTGCCACTGTGCAGAAAGTATCCCTGCTTTTGTGAGTGGCACCTGATGCATTGTAGTACCAACTGATAAATCAAGGTAGGACCCCCTCTGTGGCTGAAGATGCCCAGGTGTAAAAGAGGATTGCTGATGGAAACAAGGAAGTAGTTCACCTTACAGTTCATCACTGAAGACGGTTGGCTACAGGGGTGGAATCTGTACTGCTTTCTTTCGGGAGGAAAAAAAATCAAAACCAAACACAAAACTTAGAGGAGAATGGGGTGCAGTTCACACAAGAATATAGCAACATGAGTAGTTTGCTGGAACTAGGGCCAGACTTCCCTCCATTAAGTTCTTTATGTGACCATCAGTCAAACACTCATGCCCACTCTTCCTTCAGATATAAAACTGGACACTAAAGAATGGCAGATAATGGCAATAATTTTACCTTTAGGATCAGCTTGCTGCATAATTGGTTCTTTATTACCTCCTGTCTCTTTAATAACCATCGTCTGCCCCATCCACATTCTTGTCTTAGGTGATATTAATGCAAACAGAGGCAGATGTTTCCTTTGCCTGTCAATTGTCAGCTTTCTTATTCCAATTTATGTTGGAGCCTATTACTTAAAAATTACAATGTACAAATATTCTAGTCATCGAGATGGCTGTCAAGGTTGAATTGGCACTGAGAGTGGGTTGGTGTGTTCTGTGTATGAATAGGCACAGGAGCTGCTGTCTCTTGGTACAGCATTGTTTCTCTGAACAAATAAGGGGAAGCTGAGAAAACTGACTTGAAGATGAGTGATTTTGCTGTATTCCATTTGTGAATGTAATCACAATTGCCTGATGAGAGAGAACATAGAGGGTTTAAAAGAAAAACCCAGGCATCTACGGTGATATGGATGAGATTTTAAAAGAAGAATGAAAGCAGAGGCTGGCTGGCTTCACATTTCACCTGTACTGGCATTTTATCCCTGGTGGTTTCCAGTCCTCATGTAGGCTTCATGCAGACTGTATTGGATGTTCTTCTCTGTCTATGTTTTTTGCAGTCACAAAACCTCCTGCACAAGTTGATGAGAATGGCACTTTCTATTTGAGTTGAGTGAATGAATTGTAACAAATGGGACATAAGGAGCACTGAGAGTGCTACACAGCTGGTTCCTGCAGGGCATCTCTTGCAGTTTGCAGATAGAATTCATCACTTGTAAGGTGGAAATTTCCCACTGATGCAAGTGAAGATGGTCAGAGTACTTTGATTTTCCAGTGGAAACTCTGTCTCTAAGTGCAGTTAAATAAGGATTCCACAGATCTCAAGTTCAAAAGTTTTAAGACAATCCAGTTAACTGTTTGCACTGCTTTTTCCTGAGTTGTTTTCTCAATGTGTTTCCATTGACAGGACCAAGAGGAGCAAGCTTACTTTGCAGTGTTTGATGGTCACGGGGGAGTAGATGCTGCCATCTATGCCTCCATCCATCTCCATGTGAACATGGTCCATCAGGAGATGTTTCAGCATGACCCAGCAGAGGCACTGTGCCGCGCTTTCCGGGTGACCGATGAGCGCTTTGTCCAGAAGGCAGCCAGAGAGGTGACTGAGTTACCTGAGTGTATTAATCAATAAATTTCATCCTTGTAAGCAGGGGGCTCCAAGTGCTGTGCTGAGCATAGCCCAGCGCTCAGCACAGAGCTGTCCGTGCACAGTCCATAGTGCCAGTGCCCACTGGTTAGCTTCTTCGTGTTCCATAAAGATGTCAGCCTCCGCTTCTCACAACAGCCAGTTCATTTAGAAGGATGCTGCTGAACATTCGTATGTTCAAATGCTTAACTAGGTTTAGTCCTTGGGGTGTTTTTTTCCTCCTCATCTTTGCAACATACATTCTGGTTAGCTCTAGAATAAACGGGTAACTGACTTCTAGGCCTCCTAAACTCACGCAAGGGCTGAGTTATGTGCAGGGAATTAAAGACGCTTACAAGTAAACCTCCCTCCAAGTTCATTAACAGATGTATGTTAATATCAGCAGGTAGGAAAGTGGCACAGGAAGTCAAGTACAACAGGAGCACAGTAGAACCCAGCTTCCAGAAAGCAATTCCAGTGCAAGGGAAGTCACAAGGCAAAAATCAAGGCCTGTTCCTCCCTGGGAACAGGCTGTGTATTGGAGTATCAACACTTTCAGTCGTCAAACAAGGAAATGCTTTGAAATGGTTCTTTATTCGCTTATTTAAAGCTGGAGGCATTTTCTTTCACCCTACCCAGAGTCTGCGTTGTGGAACCACTGGGGTGGTGACTTTCATCCGAGGAAATATGCTGCATGTGGCTTGGCTCGGGGACTCCCAAGTTATGCTCGTGAGGAGAGGCCAAGCTGTGGAACTGATGAAACCCCACAAACCAGATCGGGAGGTGAGAACAGCCTGTTTGAAATCCACCCGGGCAGTGTTTACCATTGAAGCTGACAGGTATCAGCTTTATGGGGGGTGCTGGGACACTGAGTGTTGCCTTGTCAATGTCTCTTGGAGCAGGAGGGTATATTCCAGTTATCCTGGTTCATTTAGAAGTCAGTATGGATGCGTGTGCATCTCTTCTCATTTGTGCTGTGTCTGTGAAAACACCCAAATGCTTATTGTAGTGTTCAGAGTGTGATGGCAGCACTAAGGGCTCTGTCCAAAACACTGTTGCCTTGCCTTGCTGTTTAGGATGAGAAGAAGCGCATTGAGGCACTTGGTGGCTGTGTGGTCTGGTTTGGAGCCTGGAGGGTGAATGGGAGCCTGTCAGTCTCCAGAGCTATTGGTAAGAGTGGGCTTTAATTCCTTTTTGAGACTTGCTTTTCTTTTTAATTAAAAACTTTAATTTTCTAGCAATCAAATTGGAAATAGAGCTGAAGATAGACCTGTGAGCAATAACCTCTATTTTCTTCCTCTACAGTTTGAGGGAATAATTTCCAAATAATTGCTTTAACTTGGGTGAAGAGTGATTGGCTCCATGCTGTGTTAATAAAAGGGCTTCCAGATGCAGCAGCTGCAAACCCACGGTCTTACATATCTGTGTGTTTTTCCACAGGGGATGCTGAGCACAAGCCATACATCTGTGGGGATGCAGACTCTGCCTCCACTGTACTAGATGGCTCTGAAGACTACCTCATTTTAGCCTGTGATGGTTTCTATGACACAGTCAATCCTGATGAGGCAGTCAAAGTGGTGGCTGACCATCTAAAGGAGAATAATGGCGACAGCAGCATGGTAGCACATAAATTAGTGGCATCTGCTCGAGATGCCGGTTCCAGCGACAACATTACTGTCATTGTGGTATTTCTCAGGGACATGAACGCAGCAGTCAATGTTAGCGAGGAGTCAGACTGGACAGAGAACTCTTTTCAAGGTGGGCAGGAAGACAACGGGGAAGATAAAGAAAACCATGGAGACTGCAAACGGCCGTGGCCCCAGCACCAGTGCTCGGCACCTGCAGATCTAGGGTATGAGGGACGGGTGGATTCTTTCACCGACAGAACTAGCTTAAGTATAGGGTCAAGCATCAACCTGTTCGACGATCAAAGCTATTTAGACCTGACAAAACCAGAAACTAGTACACCTCAGAGTGCCAAATGTCTGCCACCAATTCAAGTGTTTAGTCCTGGCATACCAAAGAGTGCAAATTTGATCAATGGCCTAAGAATGACGAATGAATCACCAGAGTGCACCACATCATCAATGTGTGGACAGAGCGATCCCAGGGAGTACGACGCTCCTCTTAGTTTGGGTGCTACAGGGCAGAGCATCTACAGGGTGAAGGGTATATCCCCCATTTTCATTGGGCTGGAAGATGAACTATTCAAATCCTTGGGAAAACGAGCTGCGCTCTTTCACTTCCGGCTCTGTAGCTGGAAGAGGCGACGAGGAGCCAGGCTCAAACCAAAGTTTCACACGCTGCTCTTGGCTCATGAGCCTCCCCACACAGATGGATCGAGTCTGTCCCTACCTGTCCGGGGCCGCAGGAGCACAAGGGTGTGGGGCAGACACTCCCCGTGGTGGAGGCTGGCTGGTCACAGAGCGTACAGTGAAAGGATGGTTTTGATGCGAAGACAAAGTCATTGTATACCAGAGTCATACCTTCATCAATGCTGTAAAATGTAACCATCTCCCTCGTGTTCCCCCATCAGACTCCCAAAGTAGACATTCCCAAAATAAAACTGGCATCATCAGAGAGCGAAAAAAGGTGGGCATTTCCGAACTGTACTCCCATCCCCTGCAAAGCTCAAACTATGTGTAAATACATCTAGGAATTAACAAATATAGTTGTTTCAATCTCAATAAAGTTTGCTGGTGGTGCCACCCTGAGCAATGCCGCAGCCACCAACCACCCACACATGTGAGTATCTGACCACATTCACTGGTGGAAGCCAAACAGCTGGTTCACCTCATAGACACTGTTAGGGAATGAACAGTCCTTACAAATGCGAGAGGTTGAACCTGCCTGAGATACATCTGTGGAGCAATATGTAAAGCAAGATTCTGGTTTAGAACTGCCAAATTTTTTTTGGAGTGGGGAGGAAGTTTCTGTTGAAGTCCAGGTATGGGGGGGTTTTCTTGTGTTCTGCTTTCTATTTATTTCAGGCAAGCATTAAGATGAATTAGAAAGTTTTATCCACTTTTGCAGGTAGATGACTAAAAGCCATACAGGGTTTTACCAGGTAACTTAGGAACGGACAAACTGAGCTCCTGCTGCTCTATTCTCAGACTCCAGTTGAGGTATAGACTCACAATTCACCTATTTTTGTTCATGTAACATAAAGAGTGGAGTATGAAGAAGACTGGGGTTTGTAGTTAATTCTTTCCTATGGCTAGAGGTTCGTATCTTTCTGGTGCTTTTAGTGGCATTTTTCTTGTTTGTCAGTGTAGGAAACTGTTCTCAACTGGTTTTCATTAAACATTGATTGTGCTTTATTTCTTTGAGCCAACCTCTTTCCACCATAACTTCATCTCAGGTCTTAAAAGAAAGCAATCTATGGAGATGTTCAGTACAATACTACTGCCACTCAACCAGTCAAACCAGAGAACTGCTTGCATGAGATAATGAGCAATCTGATGAGCTGTTTGGTTTCTAGGTGGCAAAGGCATAATTTAATATGAAGTTGCAGCAGGAAGGATGGTAGCGTCCTGTGTGTCTGAGCAGCGTCACTGCTGCTGTGTGGTGTTTTCTAGTGTGTGTGGGAATGGATGCCAGTCTGCCAGAGCAATCCCAGACACGTGGAAACACCGTGGGTGCAGAAGAGCAGGGGCTGCACTTGGGGTTTTGTGGAGCGAAAAACCCTCGCTGGCCAGCCATAGCTCTGCTTTGGTGAAACCTGGGTTCAGAAAGGGAAGTGAGCAGAGTGTTACTTATCACACAGGGAAATGCGTGGTACCTGCCAGCTTATCCCTACTGTCGAGGTGATGCTGAACCCATGGGGGAGCGGTTAACTGGGACATAAGTACGCAGATGATTCCCATCAGCTCCACTAAATACACTCCTGTTGCTGTTCTTTTGTTACAGTAAAATATTTGGAAGGGTATGAATAATGTCAGTCTTCGTAGGCACTTACTGTACAACTCATATCATTTTAGCAGTAACAATAACAGTATTTAGCTAGAATTTGCAAAGTATTTTAATATTAAGTAGTCAGGAGATTATTCAACACGACAAGATGGCAAGGTCTGAGTTCTGCCACTTTCTGCTGCTTCTACCTTTGATGCACTATTTTAAAAGCAATCTGAGGAACAGTGAAAGGCTCTGTGAGTAACCAGAAGTTGGGAGTGTGGCTTATAGATTCCTTTGATCTTTTTCAGGCTTTTTGTTTTTAATCTTACAGGATCATTGGCTCTTATCCGTCATCTTACTAAGCCTTAGCTGTTGTCAACGTTCTCTTTAGCTGCAGCGTATGTTCCAATTCAGATCTACTGAGGAAATTTGAGGAGTCATGAGATGATAAAATATGCAACTCCAGGGCATCTCTGCGGTGCCTTTAAATTCTTCACAGTAATAATGACGCATTGAAAGTCCATCTTACTGTCGTGTTTCAGAGAGGAAGGTAGTGTAAGTGCAATTCTGTGTGTGAGTAAATGAGAATGAAGAGCTGTGATAGAGGATAAAACTTCTTCCCAGTCTGCAGGAGCAGTTGACGAGTGCTGGATTGCATGTGTGCTGTTTTGGGGAAGGATTTAGTTTTTTAGGTGTGGATCCGTAAGTGATAATTCTGCCACTGAAACCATTTACCTTGCTAGGAGAAAAAAATTCTGCCATCATAGTTCCAGTGTGGTCAGGTTAGAACATTGTATAGGTAGCAAGTGTTCATTTCTTCACTAAATGCGTATTTATAGAGTAGATAGGAACCATTTGTAAGGTAAGTCCTTTAAAGTTCTATACTATTACAAGTAGTGGTTATTGGTCTGATATATGCTGCTCTTGATTCTACCCACTAGACAAAAAGCAGTGCTTTGTGAAATGCAGTGTTTTCTCTTAATGCCACTGGTGATAGGAAGTAGTTCTCTTCAGTTCAAACTCCTGTGCCCTTACTTGCTGCTTGCTAACGTAAGCAATAATCCCTCTCTAACGGTATCTAAGTGTTCTGTATCTTGTACTTTGATTGTCTATCTGGTGACAATGTAAAGATACTAGGCTAATATAAAAGCATCTAATTGTATTTATTAACTGTTGCTACTGAGATTCAGTCTGTGACCTGTGTTTTGTATTTTATTGTGTATCGTAGTGGTGGTGAAATTTGTATAACGAATCTTTCCAATAAAGAGCTGAAGTATCCCTGTTCCGTGTTAAGACAACCCGCATCAGTTTCAGTTTACGTGTTAACCCTGTGTGCAGAACTGGAGGTAGGGAGTGAAAACATCATTTTTATGTTGAGGTTTGTGAACTTGTGGTGGTTTTGAGAAGCAGGCTCCAGGCTGTTTGGCTGAAGCTGCTCAAAACTTGCTCATAAGCTCTTCACTGTGAGTCCTGGTGGGATTTGCACAGTCTCCTCTCTGGTTGTTGCCTGTGGACACTTTTGGAAGGTGCAGTTCTGGGGTGTCTGTACTGCAGGGACAGGGGCGCCCTTAACCCACGGCGGTTTGCACTGATGGTGGGTAGAAACACATGTATGGAACTTTTCTTTACCTGGAAGTGCCATCGATTGTCCTTGCCAGTTAAAACCATTCAGCAGTGGATTGAGATTGCATTGCAGCACCCAAGGACAGTGTCGAAGCAGACTTTACCTTACGCCACATTTTAGTGGTGCATCGGTGAGAAACACGTCCTATGGGCAGATGAGGTGTAATGGGCTCTGTGTTCATAGACACGGCTGCTGTAGTTCAGAGCCAGTCTCCTCCTGAAGTCCTTCCCACCATGGCAGTGTTCTGCAGCAAAAAGCAAATGAGAAAGATTGGTCTAAATTAGGGACTGTTTTAGCACAATTTACTCACTGGGCACTAGTCACATGAACAAAGCCATTGAAGGGGATACTCCAGCTTTGATCATGCCTGTAATTTAGGGCAATCTTTCCTTAATTCATATCCTCTTTGCAACAGGAACAAAACTTTCTACCCTTGTATTATGTGCAATAACAAAGCATTAACATAACCTTTGACTTAAAACGTTCCCGTCTTTTCCTTGCCCTCGCCCATCAGGCACTCGCACTGTACTTGCCAGCAGTAAAGCTAAAATCCTCTCCCTTATGGTCTAGTACAACCCTTGGGGTCTAATACAATTCCTGTATCGCATGTGCACTGTGGTTTCTGCACCTGGGACAGGACCAGGGTGCGGGACCAAGCTCACACCATACACCAAGTGCTCCTGCCAGAGGTTGTAACACGGGGGCTTGTGTTGACCTCTCTGTGTTACTATGTTCATGACAATAATGTGTTCTTGATGCAGTGAATAAACTAAACCATTTCCCTGTGTTGGGACTTCCCCCCATAGTCTTGTTCTACAGTCCACCTATTAGTTTCAACCATGTATTAGTCATCCATATTTTATTTATGAAAGCTGTTTATACAGGAAAAACTGTTGAAGTTTTACCAGTATCTGAATAAAACAGTAATTTAAACCACACTTCAGATAGTCTGTTTATTTAAGAGCTAACAGAGATAGCAACCACCCTCTGATTTAAACATCTTTCCCGTGGTGAAAGCGGCTTACCTCTGTCTGGCATCTACCAGAACTGGACAACAGTGGTTGTGTCAGCTGGTACCATGGTACCCATGCTGTTATCACACAGGACCTGTCACAGCCCAGCTCTGAGCTGTTCTGAAGGGAAGGAAGGGGCAGTTATGGCAAATTAGATGATTAAGTCCTCCAAGCCTCTTTCCTCCCACCTCTTGTTAAAAAGCCAGTGCTGTGTAAGGTTATTTTCCATAACGTAAGCAAAGCGTGACAGTTGCGGCTCCTTCCCTGGACCCCAACACCAGAGTGGGGCACATGCCCCATCAAACCACTTCCTTCACCATGAGTCTCTCATTAAGGCAAAGCATCTGTGAGTGGTGACAAAGCAGAGCACCATGATTACTGCTAACTGAGCTGTGTGTGTAATCAACAACACAGCCCTGTACACCACCAAACACTCCCAATGCACCACCACAGGGTACAGCCTGCCACAGGCCACTCTCAGCACTTGGCCACCAGAGCAAGTGGTGCCTGAAGTGGCTCAGGGCTGCGCCTCCCTCTAGCTAAGAAACACAAAACTAATCTGCGTAAAAGCTGGGGCTCCTCTGCAGTTCCTATTTGAGTCTCAAGGTTCTAGAACATAACAGCCTTACAAATCACAGGTGGATTTAAGCACTTTTCATAGCATAATTCAGGAAAAGGGTGACCAGCACATGACAGGCAAGAGTTCTCCTTGGAGAAGGTCAAGGCAGCAGCACTATACTCACTGACATGCTCTATCGCCGTACTTAACTTACACACAAACACCTCAAACACCACATCAGATTTCAACATTCATTTTATTAACAAAGTGCAAACAGTTTTAAACTAGGAGTTGTACAGCACTTACACTGCAGAACACTCAGACAGGAACATCAGTACAGCCAACAGACAAGAACAGTGTGACAGTTACTCATGCTTTTGTCACTGACCAGGCATTTGGCTTTCACCATAGCATCACACATAGTTTAGCAGCTCAGAATGCAACAGGCAGCGGCAGAAGGTAATGGTGGGTTCAGATGGTCCATGTCATGACTGAGGAAAACAGCAGCTGCTTCACCCCAACTCCATCCGTCACATCTGCTGGCTTCAGCAGCCTTGCACAACCCGCTCACACCGTTTTTAAGTGAGAACAGTCACATACTCACAGTTAGCCCAGCGATGCAACGGGACAGCAGCAGCCTGAAATGGGGCTTCAGCACCTCTGGGGCACTTTTTAAGAGCATGTGAGCTGACAGAGCCAGCAGGAATGCAGACATTAGTGTAAGACCTCCAAAGGTCACTTCACCCCAGTAACTGGCTTAAGACAACTGTAGAAGAACCACATGAGGGTGCTGGACAGAACGTAGTGTGCTCACAGCCACAAATAACAGCCTTGGGATAAGCTCCAGCGAATAAACGCCCGTCTCCCCAGGAACATGAGCCACAGGTCTTCAGGCCCTGAATGTGTTCTCTACCTGCTCCAAAGAAAATCAGCTGTCAGTGAAACCAACATGTAAGGACAGTTTTAGGGCTTCAAGCAGAGTTTTATGAATCAAAACTTCATGTCAGGTACTTAAATCCAGTCAGAGTTTTCTACTGACATTACACTGCAGTGCAAACCCAGCCAGCCCTCCCGTGGCACTGCCCAGTGGCTACAGACTGCCTTGAAAAACAACATGCCCTTGGGGAAGCCCCCAGCACCTGCCTGTCCATCACCAGTAAGATGAACCTGCCTCTGGTAGCTGCAAACCTGAGATGTGGTGCAGGGAAGGAGGATGCCCAGGGCTACCACCACCTCGCAGGCTGAGCAAACAGCTACCATTACCTGGCACTGTCTTCTCCAGTAGCAAAGCTGAGATCGTCAGGACCGGCTTGGTCACACTCTGGGAATGCTGAGCACCGCTCCGAGGCTGAAACCAAACAAGAACCAGCATCCATTACCAGAGGAGCAACTGGAACAGAGCAAGTGACCGTTCTGCCACTGGCAGAGCCTGCTATGTGGTACTTCATCCCCAGTATACTGGCACACAATGCGCTTGACACAGAGTTAAAACTGCCCCAGGGGCTTGAACTTAAGATATCTCTTAAGGAAAGGAAAAAGTCAAGCACAGATACAAACAATGTTGTGATTCTTCCCATGAGCTGTGAGGTTTCAGTGCCTGCTGCAGACACACAGCAAACCAGCAAACTCCAATTACAGAGGCAAGTTGTTTGGCCATGCTGTTAATGCAGCATGGGATGCTTATTCAACTAGAAGCCAACCTTACCCAGCATCAGCTGTTACCTTACAGCTTTTAATTTGATCAGAACGTTAAAGCTTTTCAAAGAAACATGAGATGAGTTTTGGAAACTACACTGAAGTGCTTAAAGCACATTCCTGCCAAGGAAGATGCAAATCCACGTCTAAGGCAGCAGTTACCTCCCTGAAAGGAGCTGACATACAGCACCAATCCTAGTGTGCAGGAAGTTCCAAGCCACAACAGGAGCTCTGGGTTTCCCAGCACCTCCCTGGGAGACTTGCCTAAACTGACTTCTCAGGCCTAGAAACAGTTCCCCTCTGATTTGTTTATGAGGATCCCAAGAGAGGAGCTGCAGATCTCACTGGCACTTGCTTGAGTATTGATACCCTACAGCGCCTTCAGCAATCTCTGTTCTGGCAGCGTCCAGCACGGCAGGACTGGGAGGTGGGCTCCCCAGTCACTCCTACCTTCGCTGGAGGACTGGACCGAGAAGGCCTGGTTAAACCCCACTGAGGCAGAGGCACCATCTTCCTGCTCTTCATTTTCTGTGTCACATTCAATGTCGCTGTCACTGCTCATTCCTGGTAGGAGATGAAGGACATGCTTCTGACATACCCCAGCTGTGAAAAAACCCAAAAAGACCCACAACCCAAAAATGATGGCAGCAAGACCTATGTGACTGAAGCATTCAATATCTTCACATGTGAGAGCAACCAATATCAAATCCCAAGAGCTGGCAGGAGAACAAGAGAAGGAGCACGTTCAGCGCCAGATGCCTTCACCAAAACACTAAGGGACTGAACAGAACAGCAGGTACCAGTTTCGGGAATGCCCTCATTCTGCTGTTTAGCACAAGAGGAGGAGTTCCAGCATGTCACCAGCTGAGGCAGCCTTGGTTGCCCACAGCTCCTTCCTGCTTGAGCTGTGCTCCCCTGCCAGCTGCTCTTCTCTGCCCACCTCTGCAATGAGGACAGAAAATAAAAATAGCTTTTTTTTTCCACCAGAATCCTAGAATGGTTTGGGTTGGAAGGGACCTTAAAGCTCATCCAGTTCCAACCCCTGCCATGAGCAATGACACCTTCAACGGGCAGGGACACCTTCCACCAGATCAGGTGTTTAACAGTTCAGAGTTAGCATGACCCATGGAGCAGATGTACCCACCCACCACACCCTTCAAGCAGCAATACGCTGTTCAAGTCTCAGGCACAAAACCCTCTGCTTCTCCTACAAAAAGAACCACAACAGTTAATAATCAAGGTGGCTTCTTTTGTTTTGCCAAACATTGAGCAGGCACTGGCAGAGGTGAACATGCTCGTTTCTGCACAGTTTCATGGGAGACAGAAGGGGTTTGCTCTGCTCTTTTACTTCTTATGAGCTGATACTCATTGCTAAGAAAAAGCCAGTAAAGTGAGTTGAGGTACCAGCTCTACCGTAGGTTCTCCTCTGAAAGGAAGGAAAAAAAAAAGTAAAGTTTGTTTCCTGGGGTTTTTAACAATGAAGTATTTCAGTTCTTAAAACATTTTCCTATTAGGTTCTCTGCTATAATAGCAGAGCTGCGGGAGCACATCACGATCACACTGCAGTGACTAAGAGCAGAAATTCAGTTTTGTCACTGAGAGACCTTCTGTAAATGCCAACTCCTACACAATATTGCACACTGCAGCTAGAGATGGATGCTGGCACCTTAATATAGGCTTTGCGCTACAATTCAGTCATTGAAATTCAAATTAGTGCAGGGGTGGAAGGCAGCAGAGTTTTAGCAAGATAAGAAAAACTCTTCTGTGTGGACTTTCAAAAAAGAAAAAAAAAAATGCAATAATATTTTTTTCCAGCATGGAAAGGATGCAGGAAGGGAGGGGGAAAAGTTTCCTCCAAGTCTCTAAGGAAACTGGCTTACGTACCACAGCACCCGACACGAATGAAGTGTTGGAGAGATTCTAGTGCGGACGTGGAGGTAGTTACCAACGCGTTGTCCCTGACGGCAGCAGGCTTAAAAGCCAAGGTCACTGACTGCTATTTTAATTAGATAAGAAATTATTTTCAAGGCCATGCAACAGAACACCAAAGCAAAGACCTGGAGCCCTATTAAGAGGTATGAAAAGCAAGTAGGAGTCCAGAGAAATAGATGGCCCTATGTAATAGCACCGGGTCTTTGCCTGCTGCACTGTCCCATTGCCATTTCTCCCCAGAGGTGACACAGAGACATTCACTCCTCACTCGGATTCACACTACAGCTGCCGATTGTTACAGCAAAGGTCAACCGCCATGAAAACACATTCTGGGGTTTGATGGAGGGTTTTTTCCTCCTCTTTTCCTTTCCCCTTCCAACTATTTCTATTACAGAAATGGGTCATCCCAGGCTGGTGTGTGGTCACACTACATTTGCTCTCTACAACATTGAATTTACCTTCTTCTGGCCCTGCAGAAGCCTCCTCAGAAAGCACAGCCTGTAGGTCACCCGTGTCAGAGCTGTTCTCCACATCACCTGACTGGGCTCCTTCTGTACGACACCCTTTAGAAGTTGACCTTAAGGGGGAATCGAGGAGAAGTAGAAAAACTCATGTTAGAGATTCAGCTTTAATCCTTCCAGTCCCACTTCTACTTTTACTCATTGTTTTATTCTCTTGCTTACCCACTTAAACTTCCAGCTTGGACTGATGCAGAAACATTTAACATCTTCAAAACATAAACCCGGAAAAATCTGAGTATTTTCCAAAAGTGGTGACTCCAGGTATTTAGAAAAAAAACCAACCAAACCTGAGTACTCCCATGGCACTTTGCTTAGTCAGCCAACAGGGAGCTGTTATGGAACTGCTGAAAAACTAGAGTCAAAGTGAAAAATACCATCTTAAACAAGGAAACCGTAAGTGGTAAATTTCAGTTAGAGGATATTTTGCAAGGAATAGTGGGAATACGGATGGGCCTGCCTTCCCAATCCAAGTGTCAGACTGCATCCACAGCTGATCAAAATAAAATAGAACCAAACCCAAAATGGAAAAGATTACTTAGAACCTAGTTATTAAACTAAAAATTGATATCCAGAGGGAACAGCAGCAACCGAATAAACTTCAAAGTAATTTCTCTTCCATGCTACAAGCACCTGGGTTTAGTTGATTGGCGTCTTTCTTCCTAGATCAATGAAAGGTGGGGGAGGAGATAACAAGAGGAAAAAAGAGAATAAATCACTTACCCTAGAGCACCAACTTTCCTGGTCTTCTCTAAAGCAGCTAAGCCATTTAAGCCAGAAACTCCCATATCAGAATCTGAACCATCACAAGGCCTGTCCTCTGTCTTTGGCAGTGACTCAGGGACACTGCTGCTAGACAGGGCCCTGGCAGAATGGTGCCGACCGCTCAACTTGGAGCTCCCTACACCACCTGAGAAAAAAGGGCAAACTCTGAGCATCTCAAGCTTTATTTGAAGAAGCTGAACACCCAGCTGTTGCACAGAACCAGCTTGGTTCCAAACACGTGTATGCACAAGCACACCTGCCCCACCCTCGTGCTTAAACCTTACAGTTTCAAGTGAATGTATGGGCAACACAAACCGTCTGGCATATCCACTCTCTCATCACACAGAGCTTTTGTTTCAGCTGCCATTTCTGATGGGAGACTATAGATGAATCCTTCCCCATATTGTGTAGTTAAAACTTATCTTCTATTTTTCTTCCAGTAACACCCTCCTCACTGTCATTTTCCCCAGCTATCAACACAATGTTGCCTGGCCGCAGCCTTTCTAGCCTTGAACAAGGGTGAAGCTGTGTGCAGAGGTTATAGTTATACCATCTAATGACTCTGTAGCATCTTCTAGTTTCCCACCCAAGCCTTCTGTATCCATTTACAATTGTAAGAGAACAACTTTGATATTTCACTCCTTCTCAGAACATTTAAAAGGGACAAAACACAAGTCCTGTGTTAGGTGTTTCATTACTACTCAAGGAGGGGCACCTTAAAACTCAAGAGGCCATAGTATCAATATTCTTTCTGACATGTACATGGGGTTTTCTTGAGTTCCTTTAAGGCAAATAACAATTTACACATGGGTCAGTAATTTTTGATCTATGATTCTCACTATAAAGTTAGTTCCTGAAACATCTTCAGAGATCAGAAGTAACATGTTAACACACACATTTATGTGCTGCAAGTCATCTGCGAGGTTCTCTTTCACAGATCAGCTACCAAAGGTACAACAACATTAACTACATTTGAGAAAGGATCCAGCCAAGTCTCAGGGAAACATCAGCTGCCAAGTAAGACTTCTTGAAAAGCTTTTGTACACGAGATGCCGAGATACCCCCATCACACAAAGATTAAGATGTTTACCTTCAGACGTTTGAGTGTCCCCCTTTAAGCGAAGATTGCTGTCCATACAGTCCATAGCTCTCCGTAAAGACAGGCTGCCTGCTGCTCCAGAGCGAATAGTTTTGGGTGAGTTACTTTTCTTACTCGCAGCTGTAAAAACATTTTAAGATGTGACAAGTGTTCAGTCAGAGTGCTGTAGCACTCTGCCTTTCTGCTTGTTTTAAGGGAAGTTAAGCTCCATTTTAATCTCTATGCTCATTAATTCCCAGTCCTGCACAAAACTCCTTTCTCACCCTTCCTGTCAGAGACGTGAGCTGGAGGGAAGCTTAGATAGCTACAGATGTGGCCAAGACTATACAAAGTAATGTTCACTTGCCTTACACCAAGATGCCCTTAAGAAAGCCACTATCCAGATTCCTTCAGCCACCATGATGAGAGTGTAAAGGATTAAGGGGAGCCCAAACCATCCCTTCAGCTCTTAAATTCAAAGTCTAGTGTAACAAAGGACCTTGAAAGCAAGAGTGAGAGACAGGTTATGGGACTCTCACAGTATATCACTTCCCAAATGAACCATTCTTGGAGCATGTGATAGTGTGGATCCTGCCACAGAAACTCCTCCAGGTAGAGGAATGGAGCAATGCTAACTGGAACAGCAAACCCAAGTTCTGCTGTCGTCCCTTGGAGGTGGGGGATCCAGGCTTCAAAACCAGAAGATTGCTCCTGGTTTACAGAGCACCACAAGCCTGTTCCTCCCCTCCTACCCGGTGCCTTAATAACCTTTGAGGAATGAGGCATTTGCTAAGGAAAGAAGTGGCATTAAAAACCATACAATAAACAACAGCTAGCACTTCCACTGAAGTGGGCTGAGCCTTCCATGTCTTATTGATGGCAGTGTTCAAGGCTCCAAACTTTAACTTTCTCTTTCAGAGAAGAAATTCTCTGCTCTGTGGGACTGATGAAATACAGAACAGATCTTTGCTGGAGTTGCAAAAGCTCTATTTTGCAGGTCAGCACTAAAGGGATGGAGAGAAATAGAACTGTTCTACCAGTTCTTTAGTCCACTCATGTGTACAATGTATTTCTTACTCATCTTAGGTCCAAAATGATTCAAGTAATAACCTGAATCAAAACTCAGAAGGTTGCAAAATCATTTCTCCCAGGCAACAGGGAAGTGAGAGAGAATTGACAACTAGTGCTTTTATTCAGGATCATAAGCAGAAGAGTACTTGTACAGCCTTCATGCTGGCATCCAAAAGATTCCACACTGGCTTACCAGCTCTGCCACCACGACCCAGTGACAGGACCTAAATGGACAGGGCCCTCTCTGAAAGAGGTCACCTGTCAAAAGGCAAAGCCTTCCCCAGGGGAGCCTTGGCTCACTTGGATTCTAGCAAGATTTCAAGTTACTGAAGCATAACAAATCTGGAATGTTTTAATTTTGTTCACTGGCAAGCATCAGGAAACATCCTCAAAGTTCACAGATGGGCCAGACGCAGAGCAGCAGTCCACAGAAAACGACCTTCAGGCAGGATCAGTTCAATACTGGATTAAACTTCAGAACATTCTCACTGCACTAGGTGTGTTACCAGTTGTGGAGCAGAAGTTTTGGCGCCTTTACCAAGAAAGGCTGAAGCCAGCTTCAGTAATATTTACCGAAATGTTTACTAAAATGTAGTAGAAATTTAGTAATATAATTTAGTAAAATTACATTACTAACGTTTACTGAAAGTAAGGCAGTGCAGGTTTTAGACTTCTGTATTCTTATAGCTGAACTTCAGCATGAGTAACTATAAGAAGCCTATTTCAGATGCCTGGATACATAAAACCACCTATACAACCAACAATGTAAGGCTGACACTTAATGCACTTACAATTCCTTATGTAACAACTGGTAACTGAAGACTTTGTCAGTAGCTCCATTCCTATTTCTTGCAGCTTGCTGCAGCTTTCCGTTCCACAGGCAGCTAAAGCGCCTTGCTCAATGGAGAAGAAGGTGGGCTGCCCATCACATGAGCCAGCATTGCTGCTTCTCACTTCTGACAGCTGGTTTTTCACATCAGACATTTTGCTTCGAACTTCAGCCATCTGCGTTTTGAGCCTTTTCAGCATCTTCAAGTCAGGGGGCACTCGCCACATTGCCTGGTGTCTCCGCTGGTCTCGATCTTTTAGAGAATAGGATGATGCTTTACCAAAGGAAAGAACGCAACAGGTAAGTAAAACTGTTTTCAAATAAACACAGATATCTATTTTTAATAGCTATAAGAATTCTACCTTTTGCCCTGCTACAAACATGAGGGATCTTGTACCATATTTAGGTTGCAGGCACAGCACAGCTACCAGGACAGGTTTCCATTCCCTGCCTGTCATGGAAGAAGACCCCAAAACATGCTCGCTGAAAGAAGCAAGGCTCCCAATACTATGCATGAATTTTGATGACAACTGAGCTGCTCCTCTGTATTGCCAGAAAAGCTTCAGTTCACAAGCCTGGATGCCAGTCAAATTTGTTACACATTTCTGTAACATTTGCTGAGTGCCTGTCCAAGATTCTCATACCACCAACACAACACCCCATTAACACAGAGAACTCACAGAAATGTGCAGCTGGGGAAGGAATCCCCTTAAGTACCTAACCTCAGAATATCAGGTTGAACAGCAAATACCCAAGTAAGCCTGTGTGCTCAGCCAGAATTAGATCACCTTTGATGTCTATTTGAACCATTATAAATTCTGTAAGTGTTTCACTGCAAATTCAGCTGTTCAAAGCCATAAAGCCAAGTGGCTCTTGGAAACCTTCACCTTAGGAGGTGAAGTCTGGCAAACTTCAAATGTAGAAGCAGCTTTCTCTTAGTTGACTGACCTGAATAAGCTCTGGGAACAGTCAAACCTTAAGGGAACCTCAGCAAAACTGACAATTTCAGCTGCGCAGTGAGTAGCTAAAGATGACAAGGAAGCCATTTAACACAACAGACCTTAATCTTGCTCAAGCAGGACAGCACCAAGTGCAACACCCGTGCCTAAGGACTTTTTGTCTCAAGTCTTTTTCCAGCCAGAACAGAACTGAGACTTACAGTTCATGTGCTGCCTCCCCTTTTTGTACTCATAGAAGGGACTTCCATGTTTGGAAGCATGGATTACATTCAGCTGAAAACTCATCTATTTATGCGGCAACATTTTAAAAGCTAATCACAAAGGAACAAATAATTTGAGCCAGCTTTTAGATTCAGTATGAGTAATGTCATTGCTGCAGCCAAAGCAAGAGTCTGTAGCAAATGGACCATTATTATTTCTCTTCTATTAAGTCACCAAATGGTTGTTTCAGAAGGACCTGAAATACAGTGCTGTGGTAGTGGGCCAGACAGCTCCAAGTAAGGGTTAATCATGATAAATATATCACTGAGGTTTGATCTAGTTTTAATTCTTCATTAGTAAGGGAAACAACCAGCCTTCGGTAACAGCCAGGGGTGTTGGAATTGACAGCTAACTGCTTTTGCTGCACATGAAGCTAATCGCTTTTTTTGGTTGAAGGGTCTTAACTGAACCACAGACTCTCTTCCAAGTCTTCAATTACTTAAATACCATCACTGGCTTCGGCTCCCAATATTTTGATCTACGTTTCTTCCACATGTGCTTTTCCAGCTTGACTACCACAAACATTTTTCCTAGTTTGGGTTTAAATCCCTTTTTCATACAAAAGCAAATTCCAGGATTTACTTCTTATTAGTATAAATGGCGCTCTTGGTACTCTCAGCCACTGAGTGTACAAACTGTGTGAGGCAAGAGGTGGAACTACTTCCGCAGCTGACAGTCATTTTGTGTTGTTCTGTCTCTCAGTGCTAACCCCTTCTAGAAAAGGACCTTTCATTCATCTCCCACATTTGCAGTCAAAGAAGCTGCATGAAACTGCATCTCTACAAGGCTGCTGCACAAAACAGCCAAGGGTTCAGTCACATCCCCCAAGGAAAGATGAGAAGGTCCTTCCCAATACACACTTCTGTTTCCAGTTCGGTCACCTTGTGCTCTCAAGCTGAGGTCAACCGTTAAGGCAAAGAACATGAGGAGGCAGCGGGACGCAGCATTCTGATGAGCCCAGATGACGATATGGAAGTGTTGCTTTCCATGAAAAGGTCTGCCTGCCGTTCTTTCTTACTCCCTCCTCAAATCAGCTTCTAACTCTGGGACTGCATTCCCAGAGACATATCCAGGTTGGAATTAAATCAGAATGGGTATCAGATGTACAGTTACCTCTATTCTGCAGAAGAGAGGGAGGTGGACGTGGCTGAAGACCCCAGAGGTTTTCCATTCCATTTCTATCTTTTAGATCCAGCAAGTGGATTAAAATTAAGGGATCTATATCTAGTAAACTGCTACTGGCTGTTGAGCCTAGGGCACTTCCTCCCCTCCTTGAAGGTCTTCCACTTGCACTGATGTAGCTGTGGCTAGTACCTAAGGAAGAGTTACGGAGAAAGAGTGTGTATACACAGGACTCAGATGACACATTATTTCTTGTACACTTCATACCTTTTATGTAACTCTCTTAATAAACAGATTGGTAAGCAAATCAATACAAAGAGCATTTATTCTGCTGACAGTACTTGCACTCAGACTGGAAAACAGCATAAGCAGGTAAATGCAAGAAGCTCAAGTGAAGAGACTGTGCCAGCTTTCACAAATGCTGTTAAAAATTACTTTCTAAAAGCTCCTAAATGAATGTTGTTTCTACAGCCACTGTGCTCCTCCTGTAACAGCCAGCCTTTTAGAAGGTAACAGGCATGTCCCTCAGCTTCCTAGCTCACAAGAAATTTTCAAGTAGCTTTGAAACACCAGCTAAAAGCAGGACAGTTAAGGAACTGAACTGTGTCTTTCAAACACTCCCACAGCAGCGCAAACATCACTGCCAGTGAACACCACTTCTAGTATCTTTGCTACAAACACACTCCATATACACATATTTCTTTCAGAATCTTATCAACCTATGGCTAATTTGGACTATAATCATCTCTAGGCTTCAAGTAATCTTAGAGCACCTTTTCATTATTGCATTTAAAGCATATTTCTGCTTGACTTGTAAAGATTCTTCACTTCATTCCCTCCATGTCCCTCAGGTTTTACAGCGCACTAAAACCCAAGTGAGTATGTCACACATTCAGAGGCCACACAGGCATCAGTACAAACTGCTCATCAGGCTACTTTTGATTGGAATGGAAGGGGTTTCAAGAAGCAGAAAAACCTCCCTCCAAACTTACGCATAATTTTTTAAACACGCACATTCAGAAGATTTCTCCCCCTTTCTCTATTTAACCAATGAAACATTTCTGCTACACTGCAATAATCAGTATGAACCACATGATGCAGCATTTCCAAAAACAGAAATGCCTGCAGAACACGCAGCTTGGCGTCACTTCCAAGAACAGAAGAGGAATCCAGCAGCATTTTGCATATATGGGAATTCTGAAGGCTGTTTTCATACCTGATGTTCCAGGACTAGCAGCAGCTGCTGCATCCTCCATGAGATCGCCTTCTTCCAACTCCATATTACTGCTATATTCCACATCATTTTCTCCAGACCTTAAGAGATGAATGGGTGGAAAAAAAGGAGTATAATTATTAGCTTTTTTCAGCTCTTCTCAGACAATATGGCACACACCTTGAAAACATTAAACATAGTAAATACTATTTTCTGCATCCCAAGCTACACAAACTGAACAGATAAAAACAAAGGGTGACTGACTTGCTAACCAAGAGTCCGAAAGTGCTGTACATACCTAAACTGTAAAACTGATCCTGCAAACTTCTATATTTTTACATGTTACAACACATTCTTGTGTTCTAATGAAGATTCTAGGATCTGACATGGTCTCAACTAAGAACCTTAAATTCTGTAGTTTAACTGTCCTCATTATCACTCTCCTACTACTACAACACTTCTTAATACCAAAACTCTCTTTTGTTACAGTGAAGAGACAGATTTCTTAATAGTGTTTTGTGAAAGAACCTTCACAGACTAACACTTGTCAGACAGAATGCAACACTAAACAAAAAATTAAGAGATCAGAAAGATGGTAACAAACTGACCAAAAATTCCAACGTTTAATGCTAACCCTACCAGCTCATGTTGTTTCCAGATTAGGAAACAGCCTTCACATCACACTGGAATCTACCCTTTGCTACAGCAAATCAATCCGTTTCCACTGGAATTAGGATTAACCTGTCAGACAAGGTGATGATCTGAAAGGCTTCATGATACTTACATAGTCTCTTCATCGATATCATTTTCTTCAGTGTTACTAGTTGCTGTTGAACTAGCTGAAGAGCTGCTGCCGTCAAGGTGGTTTACCTCATCTTCTCCAGCAAGATCTATATCCAAGTCACCATCAGAGAGCTCATGCTACCGGAAAAACAGAACAAACCAAAAGCTACTAAGAGAGACTCTCTCCCCAGAGCATCACACAGGAATTAGGGGACTCTCAAAGCACAGTAAAAGCTGGTAAAAACCAGGGAAGTTGGATTTTTCAGCTGCAAAACTGAAACTTGGGAGACTTTTTTTGCGGTGGGATCAATTAGGTCTGCCTTGGAATCTCTCTTGTGCCATCTCTCACTGCTAGATGTTGAGTGTGTTGTCTCCTAATTCCACACAGAGGACAATAGATCTAATTTACAATTCATAAGTTCACCTATGTTTCTACTGCTACCCTATCATAAAAAGCTAAGTATAAACAAAGAGGCAGGAAAAAGACAATTCCTACATTAAAGTCTTCATGCTGGATCTTCTCTTCCTCCTCTTCCTTGCTATCTCGTACTAATCCTGGAGTGGCAACATTCTCAAGTAGTGCTTCAGTACTTTGTCCAGATTTCTTTGATCTCGATTCTGGACCATCGTCATTCTGGGGACTCAGATGAGTGTCTGGAGGTGAAATGCCTCTTGATTTCTGGGTCCGGGAAAGTTCAATTGCAAGCCTCTGAAGTATTAGAAATATACACATTAGAAGGATATACAGGTAAGGCAACATTGCAGCATCAAATCAAGTAAGTTCGTTGACTTGCGTATATATTATTTTAACAATACCCAATATCAAACTACCAATAGCAACCCAAATAAACACAACTGTCAAATGTGAACACTGAAACCTAAACCAGGTAATTACTCGTAAATAAGAGGCGATCTTTCCAGTAGTATAGACTCCACTTACTTCTTTAAGGTTATTTATTTGTTGGATATAACTCGTCTGAGCAGCTTCTAACTGGGCAATGTACCAGTGTTGATCTCGGCACTTTTGGAAGAAGGTTGGCGAGCGCACCTGGAACCTTCAAAGGAACATTTGGAAAGGGATTTTTGAGGGGTTTTTTCTTCTTTGTTTTCGTTTTTGTTCCCCATACAAAATCCTAAAAGCCCTACATAAAAAATATTACATGACCTGAAATCTAGTGATAAAATAAACTTAACAGACAACATACAATGTCCTTCCATACTCAGTATCCTGAGTACACTGAATGGCAACAGGAAGCATTTCAAAGGAGAGGCAGCTATACAAGAGGTATTTTTCTTCATAAACCAACACTAACAACATTAGCACACTACAAAGAATTTAGCATGAGCAAAAGTAGGACTGTACGCAGTATTTGAAGTAGATGGATAAAGCTCCTGTATTTTGTCTTAACACTACAACTCCCATTGACAGCATTAGTTCTCTTAAATTACAGACTTCCTTTACTCCCAAAGTTCTCCTGTCATCACTACAACTGTTTCTCAAGAGGGGGAAAAAACAGCCTTTTCCTTTAAATCAATTAGCTACGGAACCCTAACCCAGGCTTTTTAGTGTCAAGCATAGCAACTTCTCAAAGAAAAAGATATACTTACAGTTTCCACAACTCCCTTCAGCACATTCTCTTTAAAGCTTATGACACTCAAACCCATTTATGGCAAAACATGCCACAATTATTTTAAATTCAACCACTCATTATTTCCTGTTTCAGCTGCAGGTGTGATACTTTGTGAAATGAGAGCAGTAAAGAGCCCCACTAAGTTGCCTTCCTTACCTTAGGATCACAGTGTCATTCTGCCTGTTTAAATAGCCTTCATTGGCTAGCAAGTCCAAACGAAAGAATCTGTTGTAACCCCAGCATTCTCCAACTTCAAAATCAGAGGCAAACTCTCGAATTATGTTTTTGGTGGGATCGTTGGTGGACTGGTGAACCATTTCTACACGGTACTCATACCTACACAGCGGAAAATCACAGGTATTAATACCAAAATAAAGACACTGGAATTGCTGGATGCATCAAGTTCAACAGAACCATGCTTCCTGGGAGACTCACAGGCCCAGCTGAAGAAGCTGTTTGGTCTGACAGTTTTACTGCACATTTATAAAAACAGTACAGCAGGGGAGAAAAGGAGTAATAGGGAGAATGGTAAACCAACTGTAGGGTTGAACACTAGGGGACAGATGCTCTTCTCTGTTGTTTTGACAGCTTGCTTTTTATCTTGAGAAAGTCACCAAATAACAACTTTTAATTATTATCTTTGGGCATGATTCAAAGCTTCTGGACAACAGAAGCCCTGCTGTTCTTTTCAAGAGGACTCTGCATCAGTCCCCAGCAACACTACAGAACTTCAGATCATTCTTTGCAAACATCTCCAGATGCTTTGTCAATTAAAAAAAAAAAAAAGAAAAAGAAATCAAACCAGCTGCTCTTACTAGAGGTTTACTTACTTGGATGTCTCTGGCAATCCAGCGGACAGCTCCAAAAACACAGAGAGGTAGTAGCCCCGTACTACACCATTTCCATCCTTGAAATAAATCGAGAGAGAAATTGATTAAAATATGAAAGCAAAAAATCAGAAAAACAAAACACCTTGACATACCCTTGAAGTTGAGAAAGCAGCTTCGGTCAATAGAGAATTTGCAACAACACTTTTACTTTGTATGATACAGTTTCGATTTTAATCTTCTGTGACCTGAAAGTCTTACTGTAACTTGAATCAACAAGGTGTTTGCATCTTAGATATAAATCTTGAAACAGAGCTTTAATTACTCTGTTAACACGTTAAGAGTTCAAGTAAGTGGAAGACTGAACAGAAAATTTATATAACAAACACAAAAAACCAGAAAAAGCTCATAAAATCTACTTAGCAGTTTATTATATTCCAGTTCTTCCCAAATTCTCACATGAAAACAGCTCAGGTTAAACATTAGTTCTGAAATATTTTCCATATAGCATATTTCCATTTCAAAGCCACTTGGTATTTGAAATAAGAGTTGCTTCTTCACAAAAACATGCAATGTGAAAAAGTTAGGTCAGTTAACTGAGAAACAATATTAGAATCAAGTAGAAAACAAGAAAAAACATGGCAAAACCTCCATCACACTCACCTTCATCAAGGATGAAGAATGGCTCAACTTGAATCCTCTAGGTTGAAGAAACATTTTAACTTACCATTTAAAAAATAAATTTTAATGCCTTCTGACAGCACACCTTGTGTAGTCATCCTGAATTTACAATACTCTGAGAACTTACACAGGGGTCCACTTCTGCACTCCAGAAATACAAATTCTGTGCAAACATGGGCTTAACAGATTAATCCAGTTCTCCGAAGATGCCATGTCAACCACTAACAAACAAAACCTGCATTCCACCACTAAACACATATTTCTTCAAACACAGCTGCAGTAGCAGCCAGAGCTTCCTGGATGCACTGACCAGGCTATTGGACTACAAAAAGACCACACCTTGTGGGTTAACATTCCAACACTGACAAAGATACTGCTTCAGAAATCTGACTATTCAGCTCACTGGAAGGACAATAGTACAATACACACGTTTTAACATGTATTCTCAGCATCTGAGAACTGGATGCACAGTAAAACAGACTCATCCTCAACTAATACCTCGTCCTCTTCCCAACTTCCCAAATAAGTACTGTTTATAAACATAAATATTTTAAGTTATTCTACACTTCAGTTCTGCAAGAAACACCTACAAAAAACACTCAGACAAAAATAGTAAAAATATCTATTACAGTTCCTATGGCATATTAGGAAGACCTTTCTCAACTGCTTTTAAATTAACCAGATTAACTACACTGAGAATGTTCATGCTGCATATCTGGAAGCAGAGCAGGAATACTTCCGTGCTTTGTGATCAACTCTACAACCTTGTTACGTTTTTTTGATATAGCTTTTTATACACAACATGAGAAGATACTAACTGATGTTTCCTTACAAGAGAAGCACATGAATGCTGCTGAAGTGTTTTGAGTGGGATAACAACTCTAGTTGAAAGCATAACTCACTGGATAAACTTTTAATCTCCAGCAAAGTCCTGACACTTGCAGAGGTGGACTGTATACAGGATCTGCTCGCTGGCGCAACGTACTATTGAGAAAGGAGAAAAAACATTTGCTATTGGGACAAAGCAAAACCCTTCATAGAACAGTAAACTGCACTCGCACTTCCACTCTTACACACTAGAACCATCCTTCTTGCTGCACAGAGCATGCAGCAGCACAAGGCCCATGCAGAATGTTAAGTGTCCATACAAATGTATGTGCTACTTATGTAAGTATCCAATCTTTTTTAAAAATGGAAAAATCTGCCTTTGCTATGGAAAAATCTTTCTAGCTAACAGTTTAGCCAGAGTTAATTGTTCACCTGGTAATCGAGGTTTTTGATTGAATTCCTTCCTATAGCTTAGCTCATATCTGACAGTTTTCTAAAGAGACTATTCAGTGTTTTGAAGACTACTACTCATGTACAGAAAAAACAGAAAAAGCTTCTCAATATTCACACTAATTTAAAATACGTTCTTACCTGAAGTTTTCCAAGACAAATGTAGTTGAGTCATAGGCTGGAACCAGTTCACTAAGGGGAAGGAGAGATGTAAATATATTAGAGTTGAGTAACATGACATTAAAAATCCCAACTTTTGGAATCTCCAGAAGCATTTAAGATGAATTAGGTCACCAGAGCCACTGAAATTCACTAGGATTACATAATGGGTTATCTCAGTACTTCTGAAAATTCCATTTATAAGCCTTCTCTCCACTACCTCTCCATGTGGTAACTCACAATAAAACAAATACTTAATGTAATGAAGGGAAGGGCAACCAGAAGTATTTAAGAGGATTTGCCCTTTGATATGTGATGGCTAATGATCTTTTAAGATGGTGAATTTTTAACATAAGACTCCTTGATAGTTCTAGAAAGGATGAAACCACTGCACGGCTGAAAACACTCGGCTCAAATGGTTTGTGTTTCAGAGCAAGAGATACCTAAAGGTTCACTTTCCAGTGGCACGTAGATTTAAACTCCCCTTAGAGAGTCATTTAATTATTCTTTTCAGAAAACATGCCAGGAAAAGAGTTTTGAGACTGACTTTAAAAGCCAGCTGAACCAATTTTTGCTAGAAAAGACAAAATTATTTGAGGAATTCTTTCAAGACTTCTCCTACTTTCAATTTTTTTGAGACATTTTTCAGCCAGCTAGCCTAAACTCTCAACAGAATTCCCAAGAACCCAGCACCAGTGGCACTCTTTCTATGAAGAACTGTGCTATGAAGTGGTTTTAGCTATATATTGCGAATTAAGGTGTCACACAGAGGCATCTCATGAGAGCCTTGCAATTATATGCTCAAGGACCCAATAATAACAGAAAAAAGACAAATAAGTAAACTAAGTGTAAAAGAGAAAAGAAACTGTCAGCTGGAAGCCACTGTCGTAACTCCCCAGCAGGGACTACAGACATAAAATAAGCCCTGTCAGAACAGAAAAGCCTACTTGTGGCACAGGTTACTAAGAGGAGTAATTAAGTGGTTAAAAATTTTCAGTGTATAAGCCTGGACCCAAATTCAGTCAGAGATACTAAGTTAAACATAGAAATGGACAAAATCACTTTACTCCTCAGATTACCAATGCCACAGCTTGTATTGCTGAGAAGCTGGGTATCAGGTAACCTCTCCATCAGCCACCTATCATTTACTCTCTCAAATTCTCCTGTTAAAATACAGTAGCACTCTCCTGTCATAGCTTCACAAGAAGCTGATGTACACAATACATTTACCTCCCAGATTAGCGGCATGTCCTCCTCCATACAGCGGTACAGCAAAATGAAAGAGATACTCTCCTCTAATTTACTCTAAACGTTTTTTAACAAGCAAAACAAACCTTTGCAAGATGACTTTCAAGTCTAAACAAAGTATTTGCAGTGCTGACCTTGTGAAGTCTGGGGGAACAGGAGTGGTGACAAAAGAGGCCATAGGCTTCCGATGAACCTGCTGGAACATCATTAGGATCTCCGAACTTTTGGAGATCAGCTCACTCTTACTGCACGACCGTAACTATGGGAAAAAACAAGAAAGAAACCCATTAAAAACCATACACTTTGACCACTTTCGGTTTTAAAAAATAAACTGCACATCTGTTACAGCTTCAGACAGATTACCCACAATGCAATGTAAAATGCAGCTTGGAAGGTTCTGCGTTGTTTGGGGCTTTTCATTTGTTTGGGGTTTATTTACCTTAAAACTGTCAACTCCTAAGATGAAGAATTTGCCTACGATAGCCAACGGTTACGTGTTCTAAAATTTCTGTCAGGAAATTGAAATGGATATTCTAACTCTGCTCACTCCTAGGCCTATGCAACCCAGTCAGGAAGTTCTGAATGTTTAAGGCTTCAAAACCCTACAGTGAAAGTTACAACAACTACCATGTACTTCACTTAGGTTGAACTAATTTATATAGAAGATGTCTGATTAATACCAAGTCACATCTATTACTGTGTTTAGGCAATAAAAAGTAGATCAATTTGGAAATGACACTGAACTAGACATTAGGATAATCTGCCAAATGCATCACAACACAGCAATAAAAGCTCCTTTGACATTAAATAGTTCTTTTACGTTTTAGCTATTCCTTTCTAATGTTCTAATGTTCCTTGAATAACTAGTACTGGATTTTCTAAACCTCTTTCCTGGAAGAGACAAATACACTCCGGTTCTTAATTATACTTTAAATAATGGAAAAACATACCAGATTTACATTTCAAGCTTTGTCAGGCTTAAGTGAGACTGATATGTACATTTTTGAAAGTCACATTGTTGCCATGAGGTCTTCAAATAATTCTACCACTTTCACAAAAAAACCTGAAATTCAAAGCCTCTCTTGACAAAGACATATATGATGACTTTAAATAAGCAGTGAAGACCTACACAGTTGCCACATGTTTGGAAGTTCTCATTTTTTTTTTCAGTTAGTAAGCTTTTCCTCCTATGTGGAGGGAGGAGAGGTCATGTTTCACTAGCACTGATTTATCATTATTTTAATGAGGTTTTTTTCTGAAAAAAGAGAAGCTGATCTGCAGAGCTGCATACACACTGCTGTTCAGGATTCAGAATATCCTCATTTGGGATGCGATATATGTAACTTCACAGAGAGCTCTCAAGAAACAGACAAAAAATATGTATATAATGTATATAAAAAATAAATAAATATATAAAATATCTCCTTGGAAAGACAGGTGGACAGAAATAAACAGCTAGAACCAGTTCAGTTTTCCTCAAAAGCAGAGAAACAAAACATTTTTATTCATATATGTATTTATAAATATTCTCATTTTATAGCCACCACTATTCACATCCATTATATGCATTATAGCCACCACTATTCATATTTATAGCCACCACTATTCATATGCAGTTGACAGCAGCAGAACTAACACAATCTAACAGACCAGCAGACCTACACTACCTAAATGCTTCAAGCTCAAACTATGACAGCAAGGATCTGCAATGTTACGTTCACCAAGCATATAACTGTGTAGTTTTATAGGATACTGCTATTAATCCCTGCACTAGGTTTTCAAGCAACTTTTTAAAGAAGAAATCGTGTGACCTAAGACCACTTAACTGAAAAGATACCCTCAAAAAATATACATCAATTGGCAGTTTAAAAATGAGTAAGAAAGGCTGACTGAGGAGCGATCTGAGTAACACAACGTTTCAGCTCTTTCCATAATCACCTGATGCTCTACTTCTTGTAGCAGGGATTCCAGAAGTTCAGTTTCTTGAGTAAGTGATGTCTTTTGACCTGTTTAAAGAGAAGACAACATGTTTAAGAAAAAAAAAAAAACAAAACACCCCACATCTCACTGTATTTTAAGAAACTGAGATTTTATATATTTATTTATTTTTTAACTGGAAGCTGATCCAAAACCTACCAAGGTAAAGAATTGCTAAATATACCAAAGTTGATTGAGAAAACATTTTAAAAGTAAGCCTACATTTTTAATTAGAGCTGTAGTAAAGAACTCACTTGAGGTTAAGTCAGTAATGAATCATTCTGTGTCCCAGAAATGGCAAGTCTTTGTTCTGGGGTGCTTTTTTAGACAGAAAATTTAAAAAAAGACAGGTTTGACTTCACTTCCATCACACATTACACACCTGAAGAGCATGGCAGCTGTTAGAAAAAAAGGTGTTACATGAACAAAATGTTAACCTGTACATACAAATAATTATGATATTTTACTACAGCTTTAAGACTGACCTTTAATCAGTACACACTAACACAAATCTTGTGACCGATTACTGTATTCAACAGAGGCACAAAGTAGGTACGAATCCTGGATTTAATTTAAAGCAAACCTTTTAAGGTACTGACAGGGATTTGGAAAGGTACTTGAAACATGGCTAGCATCTGTTATATTGTTTTGGTTTTAATGAAAAATGACCTAAGAGAATAAACACAAGCATTATCAAAGCTACGAACACCTTCCAAGCATGAACATTCCACGTTTTCTTTGGGTGGGTGGCAGTGAGATGGGAGGCGTGTTTGAATGTGTGTGAAGATTTCAAGCATCAGAAATACATTTTCAGGACAGCTATTTTACAGCCTTACTTTTATTTCCACGACTAGTACATAGATACAAGGTCAAGGATCTTTTCTCTGTGTACTTTAGTCTACTCATTGTGTACCTTGCACATAAGGTCAAAAGCGTAACATTTCAAGTGTCTAAAGAAAGACGTCACCTTTACTATGTGCTCGTATCAATGCATTATGGAAAGGAAAGTACACGTGGCACAGATGGAAAAATCAGCTGAGCAAAGCATGCACAGTTATAGCCAACTGCAGAATATTCTGTCCTTCTCATTGAAAGCTACACTTCATTTTCAGTAGTGCACCACCCATCTTCTCACCTCAATACCAAAGTAGAGCTAAAGTGACCAGTCCCCAGTTAGCCAAAGTGTCAGGAACCAAATTAGCAGCTCTGATTCCAGATGCCACCTTCTTCATTCGCAGACAAGGCTGCCTGTATGTATGGCTTGAAGTGTTGCTCACCAGACAGCTCACACAAACTACTCATTCTTTAAAATTACATTAAAAGGAGTACATATATTACAAAGATGTCAAATCACAAACATGGACATCTTGGCTAACCAAAATGATGGTGTATAAGTATTCTAGGTAAAAGGAACTAAATACCTTCCAATTAGACAGAAATGTTCTCCAAGTTATTATTCTACTGGAGTTCGCAACAGAACTAACCAGGTTACACCGAACAACTTAGAACTGCATCACAGTAACTACGTGATTAATTAAAAGCTTTGCTGCAGGTAGAAACCTTCCAACAGTGCTTAACGTGCTTAAACACCATCATGTGTGTAAGGAGACACACTTCCAGGGCAAGAAAGTTTCTTAACAGATTGACACATAATTAACATGTTGTTCCCATGCATAAATACCTACCCATCAATGTTATAAGCTTATTCTTCAGCTGAGTGTCTAAGCGGGCAATCATCATCTCCACTGCATTCCTGATTTCCCGAACTCGTTCGTCCTTCGCACTACGCACTGCATCTACATTCCTCTCCTAAACCAGAGTTCAGGAAAAAACATGCATAAAATCAAAACCTTCACACTTCTCCATGTTTCACTCTTTCACATGTTGGCTCCATTCTTTCTTAAGCTTTCCTACAGTCCCCTCGACCTCTATTTCTCTATGAAGGAAAAAAAAAAAAAAAGAGAATAATCCAGGTCTTACTGGAGCTGACTTATTTAGAATAAGAAAATAGGAATGTGGGTTTAGATGAGTTGTATTACAGGCTGTTCCTGAAAATATCCTTTGACTTTCATGGAACGCATAAGTGTGCCCTCTGGTGGGTGACCAAAGGTTACCAGTAAAGTTGAGCAACATCTTCTCATTGCATAGAGATTCATCATAGAGCAATTCTTTAGTACCAAAATTTATAAATACAACTGCCATTTTCTCTTCTGTAATTTGAGCAGCAAAGAAAAGTTACCTGCTTGGTAACAGGAATAATTTGATAAAAATTATGCCCTTCACCCTGGAAGGTGAAAGCAACAATCCTCTATAAACATTTGGGGTTGGAACTAGATAATCTTAAGGTCCTTTCCAACCCTAATCATTCTATGATTCTACAAATACTTACAAGTAGCCCACATGGTGATGTAACAGTTACAGAAACCCTACTGAGACTTGTTTAAAAAAACAACAAACCAACTTATTTGCACAAAGACTACACAATAAATGTACCAGCATTCAGCAGAACACAAAAATAATCCTCCCTAGAATATAAGAAATGAATTGTTGGGATTCCCACCAAAACTGCCAAAGCTGAGCATGTCAATATTTGGATATCTAACACATTTACCCCTACGGGGAAGAAAAAGGAGGTACATAAACTCCAAATCTTTAACTAGGAAGCTGCTTTACAGTCATCCTGTAAGCTCAAATATAGTTTATTCTCCTAAAAAAAGGAGAGTGAGTTCTACCAGAAGCAACAGCTTCTGAACAGGTACTGACACCACCACGAGCCTATGAAACGGCGTAATATTTCCATGCCTCACTTTACAGTTATCCCTTGACAATGGTGTACTACAGGAAAACTTAACATTATCTTGGATTGGTTTCTTACCACTTCTTGAACCAAACTTATCAATTCCATGAGTCTTCTCCTAAGCTTTACCACTTCTTCATTGACTTTTGTGACATGTTGCTCATAGATTTCTGCCAGTGGCTTAAAAGTATGCCCTCCATGCTGTTAGAAAAAGAGGGGGAGGAGATGGAGAATAATACAGCATCTCATTTTAACTTCATTCCACTCCTATTAAATTACTGAAAGAGAGGGGGAGAAAATCTCTTAGTACATCACTCATTTTGGAAAAGTTCCAAAGCAGACTGTATGTAGGAAGTCTGTCTTTCACTTCCCTTTGTAAGAAGTCATGAATTTGGCTTTCATAGCATCAAAGCTTCCTGTCAAGAGCCTCAACAGGCCCTCAAAGATAAACTGCTTCATTCACTGTGCAGTTCTCTCATCAAATAACAACAGAAGAGTTACTTTATTTTTATTATTATTACTAAAACACTCTTCCCAAACAAAGGCAGTGCACTTTTAAACCACTTATATTCTGACCAATGACAGCGGTCTCTCCTGGAAATATGTAATTGAAAGGAAAGAGCCTCAGGATTACAGGCCAGAACATTTAAGCAATCCAAGAGTTACCTGTATTTTCTGAGAAAGACTTCTACCTTTGCCCATAAAGCTCCCACCACCCTCTCAAGTTCATGCAAGACATCATGACGCCTATAACAAGGAAGGTAATTCTGACCTCATTTCAGCAAAAAATCAATTTGCTTCTCTAATTATAAACAGAAAGCATGCTTTTCAATCCCGATGCTCATATGAAATTATAAATACACATACCACTACAATATTTGCGTGGCAGTTCAATTGCCATTACAACAGTTTCACAGCATTTCTAGTTCTTCAAACTGCTGGCAAATAGAACACTTGCAGTCTCTTACTGCAGCACACCATGTGCACATAAGCAAGTCTCTTCTTACCATTCCTCCCCAAAGCGCACACTGGTGGCAGATACACTTCTTGCAGGTCCAGCAGAAAACACTGAGTTTTTCATGATGATTTTCACACCTTAAACAAAAAAATACACGTATTAGCAACAGAAAATAGTTATGAATTTTCTGCAAATTTAAGTTAACATTTGTACTTGTTTTGCTATCCAATACTGACAGGAAAGATGCCATTGTGAATCAATCCTATTATTAAAGTCCTGATCATATGCTACCTAAAGTAACCACAGAGCAATGGCTCACAAGCTATTTGGACAAATCGATCTTTGGTTATTTCTTAACATTTCAGGAACTGCACTCACCAACAGACCAAGCACAGACCAGGACAGACCTCAAATACAGGCCTCTCCCTTCCTCCTCCATTAGGATTCAGGAACTTGAGGAGGAGACAGGCACAGAACACATAACTGGTCCCTCCCTGTTCATTTATCCATGCTGCTTCTCACACTTTTCTCCTCCAAATCTCCAGAATATATCTTGACACACATAACAGGACTGCTAATGGGATAAAACCAGGAGAAAAGCCTGCTGAGAAAGTTCTGAGAGTTGCTCCTAGGAAGAGAATATACCAGAAAACACAAGAGGCTCCAAAGACAAGGAAGGAGAGCAAACAGCAGCCACGTGACAGATGTATTAATAGAAGTGCTTTCTGTAAGACTTTCTAGGTTTCCTTTGATCTCAATCTGGATTTATCAATTATATTTTCACCCATGACTAGAAGACACCTTCTCAGAACAGCTTCCCTGCTTTTATGCGCTGAGGTACCAAATGAGCACCCACAGTCTTAATGGGACTGCCAAATGAACAAGCCATTGAGAGGAAACTTTTATTTCAGCTGTTTGGTCACTAAGAAGGGCTAACAGCCTGAAGGAGTATTACCACCCTTCAGGTTTCCTCTAGCTCTTATTTCAACTATACTGAGCCAAACTAGAAGCAGCAGTAGTTTTCCAGGCAAAGACACTGAAGAGTTTTCTCTTGTTCCATTAAGTATGACAGAAGTTAACTCCAACTTTAAGTCAATGAGCACAATTCAGCTTTTAAGTAAAAGTTATCAGTTTGTTCAGCTCCTTAGAATCAGGGAAATTAAAAGCCTGCTTATATAAGCAACCTGCAACATGCTTTATGTGAAGAAAGCTCCATTTACTTGTCTTTCTCATTTTCTTCATGCTTTGTGAGATTGCAGAGTTGAAGTGTATCAAGCTGCTGTGTGACCTCTTCTGCCCAACGACAGTTTACAAGCTCTCGTAGCTGCAGCGGGGCTCTGCAAGAAGCATGGCTAGAGTTAGAGCAAGAAATCAGCTCCAGGAGCTAGAAGAGAAGCATCATTGGCTTAATTCATTTCACTGATTCTACACTATGGGAAAAACTTATGGGCAAAACCGTAGAAGTTCTACTAGTTATTTCAGGGGAAAAAAAGCCCAAAAAGCAAAGCAATGTTTGACGTCAACATGGGGAACCCAACACTATTTCCAGATTTCTTGACAAACTCCTGGATAATGCTGGGCAAATAATTTTGTTTTCTCAGTGCTTCTTCAATTTCTCCCTTATTCAGCTATCCCCAGTTCAATGCTTCAATTACCCCCATTGTGAAATTAAGATACATTTACCTCCTTACGAGCACTTTAGAGCTACTGATCAAATACTTTAAAAGCTTGACACTTAAGAAGTTCCACAGAAATTCTTGATTAATTGGGTTTAAGTACCTCCCTTTCCTTAGGGGAAAAAAATATGCTACCTTCCAATTTTTGGTCTAGCAAGAGCTAGAATTGCTAAGTGCCCAGAAGTGCTAACGGAGGCCAGGGCTTGCAATAAAAAAAAAACCCAAATGAAACAAACACCACATTGTAGCTAAGAAAAAAAGCACGCATTTCAGTCTGAAAACTGAAGTTTCTGGTCTCCAACTCTTGCGAGAATATAAGGAGTTCTAAGGGGAACACCATCTAGTTACTCTTACTACACCAACGGCACGCACCGAAAACAGCAGTGCCACAGGGGAAGAATAAAGATCTTGCTTAGCTTCTTGCAAAACTAGAACATATTTTACAGTAAGCATTACACCAGAGTAAATTTTTATAGTAACAGCAGAGAGCCCTTAAAAAAAAGATAAAAATAAAAATAAATCAAGCTTACAAATTTAGTGCAACCTGCGCTGAAAAAGAGAGATTGATCGTAAAAGGACAGTACATCCAATTCCTGGTAATTTTTTTCTGATACTAAAAATACCTTACCTACAATGAGGGCACTGAGCTCTTTGTTCAGTCAGCCAACGCTATGAAGGAAAAAGGAAAAACATTTTTAAAGAGACTGTAAAAAAAGAACTGCAAGCAAATGCATTCTATCATTAAATGGGTGGGTTTTAAGATTTATAATTTAGCTGTTCGACCACTTAGTCACAAACCAACCACTCTTCCTTAGCTGTCAAAGGCACCCCAGTAAAAAATACATACAGGATTCTGAGGTATCAAATATTCCATTAGAAACCACACGTGGGGCAGACTCCCATAGTCGCAGACCAAAGAGCGTGTTGCAACAAAAGAAAGCAAAAGATACAAGCCTAAATTTCAGTCTGAATTATAGTCTTCAAGGTAATTTCTTTCTTCCTCTTGGGCTATCTAGACACGTATTAGATACCTGGGGATCAAGGATTAAATCCACAAGGACTCTTTGAATCCTTCTCTTCCAGAAAGCTTCAAAGACAAGTAGCTGAGGAAGGAAGTTCACCTGCCCACTACAACTGACAAGTGTAAAAGCGTAGCAGTTAATGGGCTTATATTTGTCAGCTCACTACTACATTTAAAGATTCTCATGAATAATCTCTCACCACCCAGCAACAATGTGCTAACATTCTTAATGTGTAACATGAATCCTTCACCTATAGTTCTTGTCAGAGCTTTCAAAGCAAATGATTGTCTGTTCCAGTTTCTGGAAATACTACCAGGGGACTCAAAACCTCAGCTGAACCCTCTCACACTGCACCAACAGCTTCCAGACTCGGAACTAAGGTGTTATACACCAGAAACCAGGATTTAATAAATGAATTGGGATTCAGATGCTGCTTCAGCCTGCTACATTAGGCTCTCTTGAGAAAGATTTAGCCTGTATCTGCTCACACTGTACTAGGCTGGTAAGTATTCTAAAACATCCTCAAGGTGACAAGAGGTGATGTTACGATCTTCCAGTGCTCCGTACTGAGATGCCAAGTCAGCATTTCATTCCTGTCCCAGTTTTGTGTCTTCCACCCAGGCATCACTGACTTCCAAAAGATGCCACAGATGGGATCATTATACGTCTGCTTCTTTAAAGCAATTATCCAGACAGCCCCTATAATTAGCACTGCTGAATGCAATGCACAGCCTGCCTCATTTTTCCTCAGGGAGTTGTAAAGGATCCTGAAAGGGAAACTGAAGAGCACAGGGCAGGAAAAAGGAATCCTTGGAGCACCAGGGAAACAGACAAGAAAGAAGCAAGAACGTGTTCATAAGATCACTAAGTTTTAAGTTCACACATTTGCAAGAATAAACCATAATGAGGAAACTCACCCGAATGCAACTGAAACAGCACAACTTGGAGCAATGAGGACACAGGCGTGCATCACGCAATTTCTCCATACAAATAAAACATCGGAACACTTCAGCAATGCTCTGCAGAGAGTAGATTATCGCTACTGTTAAGCCATATACTTCAAGCATATCAGAGTTGCATTTATTTTCCAGGCAGAGTGCCAGGTTTCATACACACAGTCCCACTCCAAACAGCTACCAACAGCTCATCTTGGAGTCAAAACACCATGTCAAACACAGCAGCTCTCCCCCCCACTTCCTCCTACACTACACCAGCTCTTAGCACACATCTTGCAACACTGCTCTTCAAGGAACAGTTTCTTTGTTTGGCTCATCTTTTTTGACGTGGGCCTTTCTGGAGCCAAGATATTATTCCTGTTTGTGTTCACATGGGATTGAACAGATTCCAGAATAAACTGCTGCACCTGCAGATTCTAAGCACATAAGTTTCAGGGTACTGGCACTAAACTAACTCAAAAGCATGGTAAGCGCATGTTATGTGTTATACAGAATGCTAATGAGATGGGTTGAACAGCATGGGGCTTTTTTTTTCACTTTTATAGGGCTTCCATTTTTTAAGGTCTACCATTAGACACTAGCTCCACAATGTCTACGCTCTCTCACACCCCATTTAATAATTCTCCAGCAACAGAAGCATATTTGACGTATTACTTTTTACCATCCCCATTTGAAGAGTGAAGCATTTTGTTCCAGCATACACCACCTCAGCTCTTTCCATTCTCAAAATGAGAATGGTACTTTGAAATATCAAGCTATGCTTGCTTTCCATGCCGATTTTGCACTGATAAGTTTTACGTTCTGTATTGCACAGGAGTAAGGCCCCTTCTGGCTTTAGCTACAGAACTCTGAGATTCTTCTGATGGGCTATTTTCCCCCCGCCCCCGAGTTGAAACTATAAATGAGCACAGAAGCATTTCTTGAATTTACAGACACCACAGCATCTCCCACACAGTAGTGTCTTCTTTAATGGTTGCAAACCATTAAAACGCAGTGCATGTATTTACAGGAAGTTATCACACAAGGCCTTGTTAAATTCTGCCCCGGTATGGCTGTTATTAATACGGACAACAGCAACGTGTACAAATGGCCCAGGTCACAGACAGGCAGCATTGAGCGCTGTGCCTTCAGGCACGCCACAGCGGGTTCTATCAGCGCCAGCTGTCCATCCAACCCCTTCATTTTCGAACCTGGACTATGTAAAACAGCCGCGTGCCACTCAGACACTCCGCTCCCTTCCTACCGGCTCAGCGGGCACACAGCAGCGGGACTCGGCACCATGCGCATCCCTGCCCGCGGCAGAGCCGCCATCTGTGTTTCGCCTCCGGGACCGCCCACAGCTCCCTACCGCTCGGCCTCTCTCCCCTCACACAAGGGCGACGGACCAGCCAGCGGCTCCGCGGCCCCGGCACCATCCGCCCGCCCTTCCCCGGCCCGTAAACAGCTCAGGCCGCACGGCACAGGCCACACCGAGTAGGCCCATCCCCGCCACTCGCCGTCCCCCGCGGAAGGGAAGGTGCAGCAGCCGCAGCAGCCCGTCCCCGTGGGCCCGGGGGTGCGCACCGAGGACACCACGCTACCACCAAGCCGCCCTTCCCGCCTCCCTGAGGCGGCGCGAGCGCAACGGCCACCAGACCGCTCACCTCTACGCTCTGCTCGTCCATGGCCGCGGCCCCGCCGGGGGAAGGATCCTCCCCGACCACGCTCCTCACCACACTGCCCGGAGCTGAACAGCAAACGCCGGGCAAGAGCCGCCGGGCAACGACCGCGGACCGGATCCGGGATCCGCCGCGCCACAGTCCCAAAGAGCGCAGGCGCCCCTCCCACCCCAGCCGCCGCTGGGCGGGCCCCAACAGCGTCCCGCTCTGCTCACGCGCGAGGCGGGCTCACCGCTGCCCGCCCCGCCCTTCCGTGAGGCGCAGGCGCGGTGCGAGGCGCCGCGGGGATTCCCGTGCTGCTGGTTTGCTTTTGGCGCCATGGGGTTGGGGGTGTTCGTGAGCTACTTGTGGCGGCAGTTGGGTGCCCTGGGGCTCCCGTAGGTGCTCCTCAGACTTGACGGCCAGAGGAGATGGTTTCATGAGCTCCGCAGAGCCCAGCCGTCTGGTGCTGGGTGTGCTGGCACTGCGTGCTGGTGGCCCCCAGGTCCCATCCCGGGGGTGCTGTGCACACCACAGGGCATGCTGAGCACGCAGGGGTGGCCTGGGCATCAAGGAGGGCAGGAGAAGCTGGCAGGGACATTTCCCACACCTGCCCTACGTGGTCCAGCAGGGCTCAGCAGCAGCCCATGAGCACCAGAGTCCCCAGGGCCTTCCCAGCTGTTCCTGCAGGTGCTGGGGGCCAGGGCTTAGGGCCCCAAGCCCTGTCCATAATCTCCCTGTGGAGAAGTGTCACGTTAAGACACCAGGCAGTCTACCCTAAAAAGAATTCTAAATAATTCTAAAAAGAATTGGATTTGGGCGGTGCTCAGATGGAAAGGGCCCGGTCACTGTGTGCGAGTGTTGGAGACATGGAGAGCTGGGGAGTGTTTGGTGAGGACAAGTCCCAGGCTGGACTCGGGCGCCCCTCTCACCTCCATGCCCTCAGTGTGTTGAAGAGGATCCATCTGGGCCCTGGCAGTGGCTCAGTGTCACTCAAAGCAAGACCTGTGAAGAGCAGTGGAAAAGCAATGCCCCCTTTCCCTGCAGAGCTCTTCCAAGGGACTCTCTTCTCCCATTCTGCTTTCTGTGTACTTCGTTCCGTCCACAGAGGGACATACATAGAAGCATGGCTTTGTAAGAGCTCTGCCAACGTCTGGACTGAGTGATGGAGAGCAGCGCCACAGAGTTGCTATGCTGCCTGGGAAAGGGTGCAGCAAATCCTCAAACCACCTGCAGCCAGCAAGTGCAACGCTCGGTCAGGCTTCTCGTGCAAGGCTTTATTTTCAAACAAGATGCA